>JAWQFJ010001629.1:0-12053 GCA_034096865.1 Theodoxus fluviatilis
CTGCGCCATTTGGATGGCTTTGTGGAGAGTCAGCTCTCTTTCTATCAGCAGTTGTTTCCGCGGGGTTTCTGACGTCACTCCACAAACGATTCTGTCTCGGATCAAGGAGTCTTTCAGAGTTCCATTTTCACATGTCTCTGCAAGGATTTTCACTGCCGTGATGAAGTTCTGGACAGGTTCTGTTGCTCCCTGAGCTCTGGTGTTGAACTTGTGTCTTTCAAGGATCACATTCGTCAGGGGATTGCAAAGTTCTTGAAATTTCTTCTTCAACACTGCCACTCTTTCTGAGTTTCTAGGTTTTCAGCAGCCTGAATGACAGCACCAGCATCGTTCTTCCCTTCAACAGCGTAAGTGAAAGTTATAGCTTTTTCGATTGCCTCTCTGCCAGCCAAATTGAGCAGGATGTACGACTTGGTTTTATCATCCTTGTCGCCATATGCTGCCTCTATGAATATGTCGAAGTCAGATTCAAAATGTCGCCAATTTTCAGCCACATTGCCTTCAAAGGACAAAGGTTCTGGTTTGCGCATACATTTCATGATGATCAGGAGGAATCAGTACCACGGTGCCACATACAGTGCTTTCAGAAAAATCGTAACCACTGTGCCACACCTCGCCTACACAGCTTGCATGTGTCGGAGGATGAAAGAAATAAACTGAACGGAATGCGCTGAGCCTCGGTAATCCTCGCCTACACAGCTTGCACGTGTCGGAGGACGAAAAGATTAAGGTATTCAACGTGCGATGACTCAACTTTGAATTAAATCATAAAGTTTATAGTACTTGCTTGAACATGGGCAGGTTCGTGTCACTTCTGACACCATGTAGAAATGTTCACAGAGGTGCAGGCATTCTGGAATAAGACAAACTGCTTCAGGTTTCTCAGCGTTCTTTTTACTGGTGACGTCACATGGCGGAAGCCCCACAGTGCCTTGTTATATGAATAAACATAAACATCTACAACAGTATAATTTGATTGGAAAATAATGTGAAATAAGACGATGAATACCCATATTTCGGGTGAAAACGTCATGTCATTCACATGCATGTAGGTCACGCTCTACGTTTCAGGATAAATCTTCGTCTAGATTTATGACACATGCACTTACACTATGCAGCAGAGGCCCAACTCAAGTGTCGCTGTGACATCAACAAGGACCGCTTCTCTTGCTCTTTGCTTTCCTTGCATCAGTTGACTAATTATTGCTTGCTTCTAACGACCAACTAACGCAGAGTTGCCTCTCAGATTTGAAATATCACGGAAGGAATGCTTGTTAAAAATAGTCTAATTCCCATGGAATACTTGTTGCGTGCATATTGCCGGGTAAAGAAGTTTCACAATCATATTCATGGAAGGTGCAAAAATGTCTCTTTTCAGATTTGTTGCTTTTCAAATTTCCGAATATGTCTTGTAGGACTCTTTGATACCATGGTTCCCCTGTTTGAAATGCATCTTTGATTCTTTTAGACTACGGTAAAAGGTTGAAACCTACAGTGTAATAGATTTATCCCTCCTGGTTTACTGGAGGTCCTCGCATCTTTATCTGTTTGTCTGTCTGTGTGTGTGTCTGTCACTTCCGAATTAACGGCTGATATCTCAAAAACTACTGGACGGTTTTCCTTGACATTTTGCACACTTACTGGAAGTTAAGTCCGATTGAATGTATCAAATTTTCAGAATCGAGGTTTGAAAAAAAGTGACGTTTTACGTTTTGGTGTTGCAAAGAAGGCAAGGGACGGAACTCTGTCCCGACTTAAGGGAAGTTTTGGCATGTGTGACATGATCATTTGATGACGAAGAACGTGCGGTAATTTCGAGGAGATTGGAAATTGGTGAAGGAGAAAGAAGGATTTGTTATCCCTCCAGGTTTACTGGAGGTCTTCACAGCTTTATGGATTTGCTCACTCGGTAGCGCGTTGAATATTTTATTGTTGCTGGGACATGCTTGGTTGTAGGGGATGCGTGTACGGGTTTGAATCCGCACAGAAGCTTCTTTAAAAAAAATGTGTGTATGGTATTCGAGAGAGAGAGAGAGAGAGAGAGAGAGAGAGAGAGAGAGAGAGAGAGAGAGAGAGAGAGACAGAGAGAGAGAGAGAGAGGGAGAGCCAGCCCACCCGTCATTGTACACGTGAGAGGATGCGGGTTCGAACCTTACTTTTTCCCCCCTCTTTTCTCGAGAGGTTGCGGGTTCAAACCCGATCTTTTTGTTTGTTTGTTTTATTGTTTTTTTTTAATGCAAAAACCTGGAGGTTCAGCGCCAGCGGTTTTTATTGGTCTGTGAGTGTGTCTGTGCGTCTGTCTGTCTGTCTGTCTGTCCCGACTTAACGGCTGATTTCTCAAAAACTACCGGATAGATTTCCTTGAAATTCTGCACACTTACTGGAAGTTACGTCCGATTGAATGTTTCAAATTTTCAGAATCGAGGTTTGAAAAGAAAGTGATTTATTAAGGTCGTATACTCGAAAACATCCCCCTAAAATGTCAATTGACGGAATGGCGTAATGCAAAATGTGTGACGTGATCATTTGACGTCGAATAACGTTACGTAATTTTATCTGTATGTCTGTCTGTCAGTCCCGACTTAACGGCTGATATTTCAAAAAATATTTGACGGATTTCCTTGACATTTTACACACTCACTGGAAGTTAGGTGCGATTGAATGTATCAAATTTTCAGAATCGAGGTTTGAAAAGAAAGTGATTTATTTAGGTCGTAAACTCGAACCCCCCCCCCCCCCCTAAAATGTCAGTTGACGGAATGGCGAAATGCGTGGTCTAATGGCAGTGAATCGATATTAAACTTGGCAGAAACCTTGAGTATCCTAAAATGTACAAGACCACTCAAATTTTATGAACTATCATCCATTTTTTCTACAATTTACAGTGCAAAATGCGAACCAAGGCGGTTTACGGAAAAGAACGATATAAATGCTTTACAAACACTAAGTCATACCAGTTCTCCAATGGCACATTTGGTAGAGCGTTGGACTCTTGGTCATGCATGACCAGGTTCGATTCTGCACTGAAACTTTATTTTCTCTCTTTTTTCGACAGGTTGTGGGTTCGAACCCGACCTGGTTTTTGTGTTTTTGTGTGTGTGTGTGTCGCCCCCCCCCCCCCCCCTCTTTTCTCGAGAGGTTGCGGGTTCGAACCTGATCTTTTTTCTTTTTTTTTAAATGCCAAAACCTGGAGGTTCAGTGCCAGCGGTTTTTATTTATCCCTCCAGGTTTACTGGAGGTCCTCACAGCTTTATTGGGGTTTTTTAATGCCAAAACCTGGAGGTTCAGCGCTAGCGGTTTTTATCTGTAGCCATCAGCCATGCCAAGAGAAGTAGAATCATTATTAAACTACATCAGTATGGCGCTTCTGAAGCGTGAATGAAATATCGCCTTTGCAGTGTCTGTTCCTACACTCACGATTGTGACTTCGGTTTTAGGCTATGTCTGGGCAAAATGCAACGTCAGTCATATGTGTGTGATCATGCTTACTATTTTGTTTTCTTGAGACATGTATGAAGTTCAGGTTGTGCAGGACAGAAAGGTTCGTCCTGTGCTCAGAGGGCACATGGCTCCCACGCAGGTGAGGCAAACGATCCTCAATGATGACCGAGGCAATCGTTGTACAAGTCACGCAATAACACCTGGAGACAGAAAAAGCAGCAACACGAACTCAAGGTGCCATAAACATTTGAATATGCATCATATCGAAAAACTGAGGTCATGAGTGATAAACGATGGTCCCGTGATCTGTGCAAAGAAAGCAGTTTTAGTAGTCACACTGTGATGAAATACTATGCGAATGAGACAAGGGGCTAAGACATTAACGTCAGTCACTAAAGTGAGTGCTGATGTGGACAGGTTAAAAAAAAACATAATTCTGTCCCTAAGATGAACAGCACGTGCCGTTGGTGAGATGTGAAGTTGTATACTCCAGACGCAGTTTCTGGAGGATATTTTCCTTTTTTAAAGCGTGAACAGTGTAAGTATATGGAATATTCTGATTAAACAATGAATTTCTTTTTGAAATACAAAAAAGCTGTCAAGAAAGAGAACTATTTCTCGCCGTCACGGTACGCATCCTTTAGCTTTATTAAAGCAAATGCACCGTAACGGAAGGGGAGCTATCCTGAATTACTTCAAGGCAAGAGAGTTTTATTTTACTGATTAAAAATCGTGATATCATGGAGAGACGACAGACTTGTTTTCATAACATGCTGTTCGCGAAAAAGGAGTGAATCTACATTTGGTAAGCATATGGCAGCCAGGACACATTAACGACTGTAGAACCATGGAACATAAATGAACAACAACTTTATCCCTTGTCGTCACTGATGGGATGCGATCTCGTGAATAATTCCGATTGTTAATATTAGGGGTTATAAGGGTGACCGTGCATGAGAAACAAGGCCACGGTAGGGAAAGCAGTGTCCGAGAAAACGCCGAGAATAGTCAGCAGCGCACAGTGTCACCTGTCCGTTTTCCTGCTATGTGCATCACTGTACAAAGAAATCAAGAATTCCTCTACGAGCATGGTGTTTCCCGGAATATGCAGGAATGAATCAGTAATAATGTCATTGGAAAATCTCATGTTGTAACCTTTCCTTCTTTGGCCTTGTTTTCTCATGGATGGTCACATTATGTGTATTGTACATTAATAGAACACATTGTCAATGTTTCGTGTGGTCCTTTTTAAATAGTTGGAAAACTCTCTCTCTCTCTCTCTCTCTCTCTCTCTCTCTCTCTCTCTGTCTCTCTCTCTCTATCTCTCTCTCTCTCTCTCTCTCTCTCTCTCTCTCTCTCTCTCTCTCTGTGTATCTATCTCTGTGCGCGCGCACCACGCGGTCGTAATTGTGTTACGCATGATTGCACATACCGGCTGACATGTGAATACAGATTGACGAAAGGCGCTGGTTAATAAATACACCCAGCGAGACTGTAGTCTACTTTCTATTTTCTACGACAAACTATTTGGAGCCAAATTGCTCAAAGAAGTTGTATGCAAGAAAATGTTAAGTAAAATCTTCTATACTCGAACTTCGAAAATACATAATTATGCTAAACCCGAACAGTTGTATCTGTAAAAAGTAAATTAGGTACAGAAAATGTCAAGAAAAAATGTGCTAGACAAAAAACTATTTTCATTGCATCGGCGGACGTAAGTGACATTAACCGCAAGCTGTGATTTACTGCTGCAATATGATTTCGTGACCCCGAGTTAAAAGAAAAGCACATGTACAGTCTGACGAAATGCTGACCATGTCCATGTTCACGTGTTCGTGCCGAGAGCACAAAAGCTGACAAAGCATGAAATGAACACGTGCACAATCTTTAAGGTCACACAGACACGACTCATTATTGCCAGACACAACTCGTAAATCCTTCATACATACACGAGTAAAATTTAAGTACTACAATCAAACACAACTGATTCAAGGATAATGGGTTTGCCACGAGCTTTGGTTCGCACGTCCTTTGCGAGGTCCAGATGAGTATATAAGATGGCCCTATTCCATGTATCTTCGTAATTGCAGATAGACAGACACGTCCAGGTAAGAGTGAGGGGAAGAGAGAGAGAGAGAGAGAGAGAGAGAGAGAGAGAGAGAGAGAGAGAAAGAGACAGACAGAGAGAGAAACAGAGAGAGAGACAGAGAGAGAGATAGAGAGAAACAGAGACAGAGAGAGAAACAGACAGACAGACAGACAGACAGACAGGCAGGCAGGCAGGCAGGCAGGCAGGCAGACAGAGACAGAGAGAGAGAGAGAGAGAGAGTGAGAGAGAGAGAGAGAGAGAGAGAGAGAGAGAGAGAGAGAGAGAGAGAGAGAGAAATGGATGGGGTGTGCGTGTGGGTGGGTGTGGGTGGATTAATTTTTCCCATTGAGAAGAGATTTTTCGATACACAAACAGCAGTAGTTAGATCCATGTTGTCGTAATGGATTCTTCTAGCTATTTCAACAGCTTTTACCGAGTTGTTGTTGCACAGGCTTGTTAGTGCGCATGACAAAAGCAAGGACGCAGGGGGAATGCTAGCATTGACCTACTAAAGACCACTGTCTTGTCTTGCTGTGTCCACAGGAATACCTGCCTAGCTACCATCCTGCCTTCCAGCATGAAGCTGAACGTGTGCACTCTCCTGCTGGTGCTGGCCACGGTGCAGAGCACGGTCGCCATAAAGGACGTACGTATTGGAACTGTATGCACTGACTTTGTACAAAATTAAGCTGTTGTTGAAATAGTCTTATGCTGACAGCATAATGCAGGTATTCACTGTTTATTTCTCCCCTTCTCTCTCATCCCCATCGCCCAATGCCCATCCCCCACTCCCACCGCCATTTCATATCTTAACCCTACGAAAATGTCGGAATGTATTATGATATTCTACAAATCTTTTCTTGGGAACTGTCGAGAGAGAAGATAATAAGTTTTAAAGATTTGTTTTGGGATATGGAATATATATGAACGTATGTTGACGGTAATGCAGCTAACTGCATTTAAACTATCCCTTTTTTATCTTGGAGCAAATTTCATTCGTGGGCACGTTTGTGCTGTTTTAATGACTCGGCTTGTTTTGGTCCTCTTAGTTCAAGAGGGCACAAACAGGAAGTAGTATTGCATAATGCTCTTTCAGAAGATTGGTGGAAGGGGCACATAATCTTCTTGGGACTCAACTTTCAAGTGATTCTGTCGCATTTGCGTGTGTTTCTAAGAACACGTATGTTTTTACCGATCGGTTCTGTTTTGTGTGTGTATTTTGTTAGCATATTAAATGCCAGGTAGAAATGTCAACTTTTAATCTAAAACTGTACGCGGGCGCTGTTTTAACCGGGTTGTCCTGAAATGTCATCTAACACAGCAGTTACATGTATATTTGGATAATGTGGGATGGAAGACGAGCGCATAGCCCATTTCATTCGACCTAATTCACGGGTAGCCGATTTGTCAATGAATACAAACATCACTCAACTATCGGGTGTAATTGAGCAGAACAAAACTGGCCGCCCTCTTTCTGAGGATTGGAGGATGGCTGATATTTGGGAGAAACAGGAGCTACAGGACTAGAGCAATTTCGTTCGATAGTTGTGAAGCTAAATTATTAAGTAAATTTACATTTAGAAGGCAGGATATTTCTGATCCACCAGAAAATGCTAGAGGAGACTTGGAATGGTGCAGTCGAGCTTCCGTCAGAGACAGCAATGTCAACGTACAGGCAGTAAATAGCCGCCTGCATTCTGGCAAGGTTACATCAAAGTGGAAGTTCCTGTCCAGTTCAAGCATTGATCGACGCCGACGTACATTTTTCTGTACGCTACTCATCACTAGTCAGTCAAACTAAACTTGTAATGGTCTCCACAAAACGATGATATTCTTAGGAGATTTAACTGAGTTACTACACTGCAAATGTGCACTGCCATTCCTGACAGCATGGCGTCCTACATGTTCCGCAATTGTCCATTAAAAAAGTGTGAGTTTAGATTGTTGGTAAGTATAAGTCTATATAGCAGACGACTTCGTCCGAGACGATGGCAAGTTCATCTGTGAGTTCAACGTTTGTGCACACGGAGAGTGCACCTTTCTCTACATCAACTAGCCAATTTAAACTAGAAATACTCTCTGAATATCAGTTAATTCCCTTTGAATAGTCCAGGAAAACAGTCACGTTTCGCCATAATAAAAGATAGCGAGGGCTTATTTCTGTTCTTTGGTAAAGGGCAAATGCGAGCAAAGGCAGTTTTCTATAGTATATAATCACATTTGCGTTTTTGTATTCAAGTCTTCTCATAAACTGATTTCAAGTTCTTGCACATCCCCGTATTACAGCTATTACGATAAGAAGAAAAACTAACCCTCAGGCGTGCATACGTCGTATCAATGCAAAATTCCCGGAATGTCCTCTTCTGGACTTAGCAAGGCAAGGATAACAGTTGCGCGTTCAGTTTCTGGCCAGTGGATACAAGTTAACACTGTTAAGTGACACGGCACCATCCGCTGTCCCTAACATTGCACGACACTGCGCCTCTATGTATGGTCTATGCTGGTCTGCACCCCCGGACATCTGACACTCTCATAAAAAGGCCAAAGCGTAATTACAACAGCAATGCCGTGCAACATATTTGCTTGATTTTTCGTCATGGTATTTTTCTAATACTACTAACGGAAGGGACATCTTGCAGCTCGGGCTATACATGTGTTGTACGCGGTCTGTACACACTGACACGGGGGCAACATTTTCCTCTCAGATTGTCCTCCCTGGGCACGCATATCTGACAGCGTGCGCGTTACTGTTGGTACTGTCGTCCGTGTCTGATCCATTGGCGTTTATTTGAGACAGGAAAGGGTCACGGTTCAGTTCAAGGTCAGGATGACTCTGGTCACCATTTCCATCGAAGGTGTTTGCCGTGTCGCATTATTTCCGTGTAGCACTCACCATGTCACCCAGATGTATCCAACAGTTTGAAGCACATGGCGCGCGCGCGTGGGTTACTGCGAGTGGGAATAGTGTTCCCCATTCTAGTCCACTAGAGACCTCTCCATTCTAGTTCACTAGAGACCTCGCCTACTGACGAAAGTCTCTCTAACCCAGTTGACATCAAGTCATGGAAGGTTTTCGTCCGAAATATGCAAATGGAGGTTAGACGAGAGGCTTGTGGGATAGCCGATCTGCTCCCTGACATACGCCGTTAAAGTCGTTCTAAGACTATTTCGCAGGAAACTCTTAACTTACTCTTTTTGAGCGTTTATTCGATAAAATAAAATGTTTGTGTTGAAATGGAAACAAGTTTTGACATCTGAATGATTTCTGTAAGCAGTGGGGGAAAACAGTATGAGAACGAACAATTTTTGGCGCAATGCTGTAATGCGAAGGGTCAAGTATATTACGCATTCATTGCGAACTGCGCCAGAGTCACTACTGACATCTCGTATTCCTGTACTTGTATTTCTCCAACACAGATGCTCTGCAAGGCGTGCCCTGTGGTTTGCCAACTGATTGGTCATGAACAGATACAGAAAGTGTGCTCCATGATCTGCACTACCGTCTGCAACCCCACCAGGTTTGACCTTATCGAAGTAAGTGCTGCTTCACTTCCATGAAAAAGTGTAGACAATTACGCGTACTGACACATAAAATCCCCAGACAACTATCATTTGGCAAACAAGCAAAAGCTTCTCGTCCAACGTGATGTCATGTACGCAAAAGTATCCAGTCACTGATCAACCACGCATTTGTGTTTGGTGATATGCTCAGTGTGACCGTAAAGGGTCATTCACAAGACCTGAATGGATAGAAATTCTAATAATGGGCACGCACGCACACGCGCTAGCACACACACACACACACACACACACACACACACACACACACACACACAAACGCATACACAAACACACGCACGCACGCACGCACGCGCGCGCACGTACACACAACACACACGTTCTCTCTCTTCTTCTTTCTTCTTCTTCTTTCTTTTTTCTTTCTTCTTTTTTCTTCTTCTTTCTTTTTTCTTCTTCTTCTTTCTTCTTCTGTCTTCTTTCTCCTTCCTCCTTCCTCCTCCCTCCTCCCTCCTCCTCCTCCCTCCTCCCTCCTCCCTCCCTCCTCCCTCCCCCTCCCCCCTCCTCCCTCCTCCCTCCTCCCTCCTCCTCCTCCCTCCTCCTCCTCCTCCTCCTCCTCCTCCTCCTCCTCCTCCTCCTCCTCCTCCTCCTCCTCCTCCTCCTCCTCCTCCTCCTCCTCCTCCTCTACACTTCCGTTACAATTTCACACACACTACAAATCTGCGCTCCCCTTACAACTTCACTCACAGTTTCACACTCCCATTACATATTCACACAATACATTTGTACACTTTTGTTATAATTTTACACACACTGCAATTCGACCCTCCCATTACATATTTATACACTACAATCCTACACTTCCGTTACAATTTCACACACATTGCATTTCTGCACTCCCAATGCATATTCACACATTGCAATTCTATAATCCAGTTCCAACTTAACACAAACCACACTCCTATAATCCCATTACATATTCACACACGTAAATTCTGCGCTCCTGTTACAACTTCACTTACACTAAAATCCTGTCTCCCGTTGCATGTTCACAAACTACAATTCTGCACTTCCGTTACAGTTTCACTTACATTAGAATTCTGTATTCCCTTTGCAACTTCACTCACACTACAAATTTGCGCTCCTGTTACACCTTCACACACTAACATTTAGCACTCCAATTACAAAATCACTCACAGTAAAAGTATGCACTCCTATTACAACTTTACTCACACTACAAATCTACACTCCCGTTACAAATCCACACACTTCAATTCTGCATTCCCGTTTACTTCCATGCTTATACGACAATATCGAACTCACGCTACAACTAAACATACTGTACTATCCCACATTCATGCTTCATCTTACATTTCGATTACGATCTTACATTAAAACGTCTACCCGACACGTACAATACAACTGCACACTCTCACTGCAATCACGTGTGGGAATAGCAACCAACATTCACATTCACCGCAGTCTTGCACTTACATGGCCGTGTTGTAGTCAAATGACAATGTCGTACTTAATCCAGACAAGTGCCATTACATAAAACTTGCACTCGGACTACTGTCCCCAATTCAAACCACAAGCTAACATCCCAGAGCATTATTGTTTTCCATACGACATGACTCACACTAGCAGTTTCTGCAAAAGTTCACTAACATCACAGTGCCTCCATGACTCAACAATACCCCATTCACATTTCAGTCTTGCAATTGCACTGCAGCACATGGTGCACACTAAGGCACCTCACTGACACTACAAGCACTAGCGCCCACTACAATCTAGCACTAGCAGTGCAACACTTGGTTCACACTACCGTACCTCACTGGCACAACAAGCTGTCACACGCACAACCCACGATCATGCAATCACACTGCAACACAAGACTCCCACGACGGTTTCTCACTAGCACTGCAAGTTCTCACACCACGATCATGCAATCACACTGCAACACAAGACTCCCACTACTGTTTTCACTAGCACTGCAAGTTCTCACACCACGATCATGCAATCACACTGCAACACAAGACTCCCACTACGGGTTCGCACACCACGATCATGCAGTCACATTGCATTCTAGTAAACTAGAGATTTCGCCTACCGGCAAAAGTATCTCTAGCACAGTTCACATCACGTGATGGAAGGTTTTTGGCCAATTTATGCAAGCGGAGGTCACACGAGAGGCTTGTGGGATAGCCGATGTGCTCCCTGACATACGCCGTTAAAGTAGTTCTAAGACTATTTCGCACAAAACTCTTAACTTACTCTTGTTGAGACAACAAACAAGCGTTTATTCGATACAATAAAATGTTTGTGTTGAAATGGAACCAAGTTTTTACATCTGAATGATTTCTGTAAAAAGTGGAGAGAAAAATAGTATCAGAACGAACTATTTTTGGCGCAAGGCTGAAATGCCAAGGGTCAAGCCTATTACGCATTCATTGCGAACTGTGCCAGAGTCAATACTACTGACTCGGGTTTACAGAATCAGGCAATCACATTGCAGTACATGGCTCACACTGCAGCATCTCACAGACACCACAAGACCCTTGGTAACGCTAAGATATTGCATGTAGGTTGCCAGGAGCACGGGAAGTCACGCGGTGCCAATGCCACTCAGCTGGGACGCCTACGACCTGAACGAGGATGACGCCATCAGCCCCCAAGAACTCGCCGCCGCCACCAGTGTGAATGTGAATGACCCCGGTTTCCAGTGGGCCTTCCAGACAGCTGACAAGAATGGTAAGGAGCAGTCCAGGGGGGTTTCCCTCAGAACGCCATTCCAGTCTGAGGGACTTCATGTGTTTAACGTAACAAGAAAGCTACCATATTGGTTGTAGTAGTAGTAGTAGTAGTAGTAGTAGTAGTAGTAGTAGCAGAAGCAGCAGTAGTAGTAGGAGTAGTAGTAGTAGTAGTAGTAGTAGTAGTAGGGGAAAGGGGAGAAGGAGGAAAAGGAGTGGTGGTTGTAGAGGTAGTAGTAGTAGTAGTAGTAGTAGCA
>JAWQFJ010001630.1:0-2500 GCA_034096865.1 Theodoxus fluviatilis
GAAGTCGTCCTCTAGCACACGTTAGCCTAGTCACAACTTACAGATGCTATGACCTGATATCAGATTATCAATTGAGTGCAGACCACAGCATTGTATTTACGCCAGATTTTGTGGTGTCAAAACACTGACATTATCAAGAAATGTATATCAACAATGTCAACATTGTGCACGATAGATATGTTTCTTGAATATCCTAAAGATAAACATTGATGGGGTTCTCAATTCATCTGAAAACGATTATTTTGTCGCGATGTAACACTTTTGTTCTGTTTGAGATTTATAAAAAGGAAGAGAAAGTATTTTGATCGTGTAGAGCTTCACATTTGGTAAATATGAAACTACGTAGTTGGGTGCTTAATTAGCATTGTCGAAATTCCCGTATTTGCCATTTACTTCTGTTTGTTGGGGAAACAAGGGGGGTTGCGACATGCGGCCATCAAATTTCCCTGAAACAGGAATAACATTCCATGGTGGCTACGTAATGCTCTTCCATTGCTGCAGCCAGTTTCGAAGGCTCTTCCACAGATGGCGAAATGGCGGTCTCGCCCACACGACGACCGAGTGAGGTCACCCAATCATGAGTGGCAACGTCAAGACGAAATCATGGATGTCGAGTTGTGAAGACAGCCAATACACGGAACGAAGTTCTGAAAGAAGCGGCAGGCTGCGATCCTATAATAATTGTTGATACAAGGCCACGTGAGAGATTCTGAGCCAATATTTGTGACCCGTTTTCATAAATTGAGTCTTAACTCGCAAAGATCAAATTGTGAGATATTTTTACTTTCAAAATTTTATAAACTTTAAATTTCATTTGATATAAAAATCAAACTTCTACTCCAAAAACTGGGTCAAAGATTTAACTTCATCGACAGTTTTTCCTTAGCAACGGGCCTTATAAATGCATGCATCAGCTCAAAATTTAGCAGGTTGGTAGAGAAAATATATTTCTCAACATGGAATGATACATAAATTGAAAAATATTTGATCTTGACAACAATTGATTGTTATTATTCAACTAAAGATGCAAAACGTAGGAAGAGAATGTATAATACTTTAGATTGGGGAGATGCAACAAAGTGCAATTGTTGGTGAATTTTAATCCTAAAAAGATACTTTCCAACATTCGATTATGAAATATAAGTGTATGTAGGATTCAGTTTTTTCAAAACGTCAAAATGCACAAAATCCACCCTCATCACCTTTGGCAGCCTCTACTGCGATTTTGCTGCTTGCGAGTTAAGATTCAGTTCGTGAAAACGGGTAACATTTCTCAAACGCGACAGTTACATGTGGGTGGACGAAGAAAAGAAAAGGACGGACTGAAAAAAAGTACGTGTAGCGTGTTATTTTAAAAAAGTCGCGAGCAAGCACGCCAAGTAAAGTAAACAGTATTCACGTCGTAGTAAGTAACAGATCATACTCAAAGGAATTAAAACCGAAGTAGGAGTGAGGTTGACTAAAACTACACATGCAGAAACGCACATGCATGCATCAAACTGAAATATCTTAAGAAGAGCTTTGAAGATAACTACTTTGAAAACCACGAAAACATGCCCTTGAACTCTGCACATTGATAGTTGTTGATGATACATGGATAACGTTATGTCGAAATTCGACTCAAAGTTATCCTAAAACAAGGGTAAATGTTAAACATTCTTGCACTTTGCACATAGAGAGTTAACAGACAAAACGCATGTGTCCGCCTTTACAAATGGCGGAGTGTGAGGCCGTCACTCAAGTTCCAACCACCGCCTTTACAAATGGCGTAGTGTGAGGCCGTCACTCAAGTTCCAACCACCGCCTTTACAAATGGCGTAGTGTGAGGCCCTCACTCAAGTTCCAACCTCAATCCACACGGAGTTGCCAAGGAAGGAAAGGAGCAAGACCAGGCTAATAAAAGGGTGAACAGTGTTGGTGGTGGTGATGATAGAATTAGGGGTGGTGGCAGAGGCGACGACGATGAGAATGACAACTGCGCCGTCGATGATGATGATGATGATGTTGATAATGATGTTGATAATGATGATGATGATGATGATGATGATGATGATGATGATGATGATGATGATGATGATGATGATGATGATGATGATGATGATGATGATGATGATGATGATGATGATGATGATGACGAGGACGATGATGATGACGAGGACGATGATGATGACGAGGACGACGACGACGACGACGACGACGATGATGATGATAATGATGATGATGATGATGATGATGATGATGATGATGATGATGATGATGATATCGATGACGACGACAACGATGATAACGACGACGACGGCAACGATGACGACGATGATAATGATGATGATGACGACAACGATGACGACCACGACGATAATAATGATGACGACGACGACGACGACGACGACGACGACGATGATGATGATGATGATGATGATGATGATGATGATGATGATGATGATGATGATGATGATGATAAAAGGCATCTTAACATAATGATCATGGCAACGTCGACGAC
>JAWQFJ010001630.1:7500-10000 GCA_034096865.1 Theodoxus fluviatilis
GATGTGGTGCAGTATGGTATGGAACGGTTTGGTTTGGCATGGTGTGACGTAATGTTAAGTCGTGTGGTGTAGTGACGTTCCACCCGTATCACATCGAGTGGTATTGCAGCGCAACAGATTGCATCATTGTTTTGTTATCATCGTATCTCATCCCATGGTATCATACCATGTCGTGTCATCTCGTATCTTGCAACCACGCAACACATCGCACTGCCCCAGTCTGGCGACTGTTTTCACTGTCTGTGACCATGGGTCATAGCGAATGACCGACATGAATCTTCTGTATGTCATTAAGAAAGTGTAAAATGAAGGAGGGTTTGTGTGTGTGTGTGTGTGTGTGTGTGTGTGTGTGTGTGTGTGTGTGTGTGTGTGTGTGTGATGTGTGTGTGTGTTTGGTGTGTGTGTGTGTGTTTGTGTGTGTTTGTGTGTGTGTGTGTGTGTGTGTGTGTGTGTCTGTGTGTGTGTGTGTGTGTGTGTGTTTGTGTTGCCCGTCATGATCCTGAAGCTTGTAAACACATCAGCGCAGATGTGAACTGATGCATACACAATATAAACAATAATCGTAAAATGAAAAAAACACTGAACAAAATAGTGTTCACTCATATCTCAATACGTTTATCATGATAACATCCATTTCGCTTTGATTTTTTTCCCCAGCACTTGTTACTATCACAAGTTGGTGGACAATACAACCACACGCCAAAGCGCACTTGCCTCGGAAGCTTAGAAAATTATGCCTGCTTCGTCTTGGGAGAGTGGGGCAGAACTGTTGCTAAATGCGTCATGAATATTCATTGAACAACCATTGAATGGATCAAACCACTCACGCACTGAAACTTTCCATGACTTTTATACACTGAGCTACTTAACTCGGTTCATCATCAGTGCTGAACGAACATTTGGCTACATGTCATCTTGCAGGCGCCTCCTGGGCAATTACACCTTTGTCTGCGGTTAAGAAGACACTCGTGCCCATTCTGTTTCCACTTGCAGAGGTTCTATTCGTGGCTGGATTGGAGCCGATGCCCAAATTAGCCAGATGAGTTCAGTCGCCTGGAATAGATCGTGTACCACTGACCAGTAAATATAAAGTCAAGTTGCCCAGTCATTCGCCTTAATCGGGTCAATGGGGATTGTCACAGAACCGCTCTGCGGGTCAGTTGTCAACTGAAAGCGTGCCAGGTCAGGGACAAAGCAAGGCCTCTGCCACTTCAGAGCAGAATCAAAGAAATCTCTCCCTGGATTTGTCAGTCACTTAGTGCGCATGTCTCTAGAAAGGGCGCAGAAGGCGTACGCGATCAGAGGACATGCATCAAATGCGATTTCCGGTCACGTGTTTACAAACAAATGCACGTGTGCGTGGTTCACTTCAGTCCATCGCTCCTTGAATAATATACACATCCATGCAGAGTGTAAGAGCTTCATCGCCCTCTGCCAGGCGCCTTAACTACATAAGAGCCGCCGTAGATCTACTGGCTTCCCAGGAGGAAGAGAATAGCTGTTAGATTCTCGAGGAGACCTGCGAATGTTTGCGATAAGATCCCGAAAGGCTTGACCTATGTACAGTAGGTTTTGTTATACCTTTTGTGCTGACAGCTCCAGTAAAGCAATGAGCACATCATTTGCACGAATCCTGATGAAATGAAAGATTACGGTGAGGTATATGCTCTTCGATCCCATTATTGTACAGTCGGCTGACTTTCTCTTTGGGAGGGCCAGAGAAATGCAAACGAACGAAAAATATATCCACTCTGCTGTGATCCTCAACTGCATGACATGTAACGATATTATGTAAAAAATGTCACTGAGCAGCATCTTGTCGAAAGTGGTTGGTTGAAAAAATTCTCATTACGGCGTCATGCTATGTTGCAACTGAGGATAATGGTGCACTTAATTACTCTATTATGTACAGAGGAGTAAGTATCATGACATCATGCATACTCTATGCAGATAAAAAGGTGGAGGAAAGGCGCAGCTCAGTACGTACAGGTGTTAGAGGGTGGGGTGTGAGATAAGACGAATCAAGTTGAACGGCCCATCAGCCTTAGTAGCAATGCAAGGCCATCGAGCACGAAAAGCTTTACATCTGATTTGAGTAAGAGCAAATCCCGATCCCCCAATTCATTGCCTGTTATCAATCGCTTAGGAAAACGCAGTGTGTATTTTCTTACCCCCGGCCCAGGGGTTGAGTTCGGAGTGTTGTCGAGTTTGAAGCAGGGCTTGGGTGGGGATGAACGTGTTGATAGAGCCTGAAATTAGCCAGCTACTGAATGATTTCAACTACTATGTTTTGTTGTCGTCGTTGTCGTCGTCAGTGTTTTGGGCGATTTCCCCCCGCAGATTCACTAAAATGTTGTTCTCGACAAGGTAATCGACTGCTTAGCGTTGTTTATACTTGCTATTACGAATGTACAAGACGATGAACCTGGTGGTAACGGGTGACGGTGAAAGTTAACATCAACGTGGAAGAGAGAGAGAGAGAGAGAGAGAGAGAGAGAGA
>JAWQFJ010001630.1:12500-40597 GCA_034096865.1 Theodoxus fluviatilis
TGTGAGTTGTTGTGGAGATAACACTCAATAGTGAACCTTCTGAAGTTATGATGAGAGTGACGGGTTCGAGAGTGGATGAGTTTTTACTGTGTTGATGCCCAACTATTTTCCTCCTGTTCCTGCTGTGAAATACATAACTGGAAGTACAGTATCATCAGTATAATACCTGATGCGGATGTTTTTGAGTGGACCGTGTATTATCTGCAGTGACGTCAAAGTCAACAACTCCCATGTCGAAACCGCCTTGCGAGGATTTACTGCACAGAAAATCTATGAGTTTGGTATATTGATTATTTATTTCTGAATATTTACACCAGAATATATACAAAAATTACAACATTTAAAAAGGTAATTATTCGGTACTGGTTTCTGCCTGGGAATGCCACAGCTCCTGTGCATGCAAAACGCACACACACGCACAGACGCATACACACACACACGCACGCGCGCGCGCGCACACACACACAGACGCACATACACACATACACAGACTCACACACACACAGACGCACACACACACACACACACACACACACACACATACATACACACACACAGAGACGCACCCATGCACACTTCGCGGGCGCGGAGATGGGCGCCGCACACGCACGTCCATGCACGCAGCTACAGCAGTCGTGTGGTTGCGATGCCCACCCATGGGATAATTTTATCTTATGTAAGCACTATTTACAATACACAGAGCACAACGCGTTGATACACAAGCAAACACAACCTTACCCCAAGTTAGTGCCGTAGCTATCAAGCAAAAATAAAGCCAGAATCATGTTCTATATACATGAATACAATTACGCTTCAAACAACAGAAATTTATTTTTAAAATTTGCACCTCACTGTGTGACTTAAAGAAAATTGCATGTTGGAAAAGACATGAGATCAAAATCAGAATTGTTGAGCTTCTGCGGCACGCATTTGGCACTAAAGAATGCACTTTTTCTAGCTTTTCTTCTTCTTTATGTTCACATCTACACACATCTCATCGCTGAAAGGATGTTGCCACGGACGGTAAAAAGCTTGAGCAAATAATGTTTATCATTACCAAAACGCGTAGTCCAAGACTAATATAATGCGTAGATGCACCAATTTTCACCAATGGTAACATAAACCATATACATTTCTGTTTCATCTGCATTGGCTCTCTCTCTCTCTCTCTCTCTCTCTCTCTTCCTCTCCCTCCCTCTCTCTCTCTCTCTCTCTCTCTCTCTCTCTCTCTCTCTCTCTCTCTGTCTGTCTCTGTCTCTCTCTGTCATTATTGATCATATTCTTCATATACCTTACCAACTGTTGTACATAGATTAGCTACTGTGTATTTTTTCTTATCTATCCATATTTTCATTTCTTTATGAGCAAGGACAATTTGTAAGATAGGCAGATATGCCTAAAATTTCATCCTTGATAAATAAAGAATCAATCAATCAATCAATCTCTCTCTCTCTCTCTCTCTCTCTCTCTCTCTCTCTCTCTCTCTCTCTCTCTCTCCTCTCTCTCTCTCTCTCTCTCTCTCTCTCTCTCTCTCTCTCTCTCTCCTACCATAAAACATTTGCCAATACAGTCATGTACCTCTGTTCTTTTCCCCCCAAGTAAATTTCTTACAAATTTCCATATAATCAATTTTGTTTGTCTTTTCAGATTAAAGACTAATCATCCTGTCATCGCTATGGAAGGAGAATATTATTATGTTTCTTATCAACAGAGAGTAAAAGCAAAATTAGTATTCTAAATTTGATCCGTTATCCAATTGACAATATTGATTAACAGACATTTCAGAATTATTAGGCATACAAACCACACACAAAAATATTTACAGCTGGGTCGAGAAAAATTCTGGGGCGAGCACAATTTGTAATCTCATTGTAGTGCGCGAGAAAGTAATCTTGCCTAAGCTATCTTACCCCACGCGGTTCCATTCTGTAGTAGGTCTATAGTTCTCGTGCCGAAATTCACCCAATTTAAGTTGTGACTGATGGAAACTACCGTGCAGATAAGAATAAGTCAGCCCATGATTAGTTATGTAATAAAGCAAGATTTAGTGCTGTTTGCTGCGGGGAAATGGCAAATAAAAAGCTGGGCCTCGGCAAATCGTATTTCAACTTCACGGAGCCAGAACCCCCTACCTTACGGTGAACATTCAGTCTGAATTGCGGGTTAACGTCAATTTTCTTCTTATTAATATACATATGATACATGCTCACTATCACAGTTAGTTTCTGCTGCCTTTTTTTAGTAGCTAGTGCCCGACAATTATTGCTGAGCTTTTACGTCGTCGGGTCAGTAGAGTTTTCAAAACTATGTAAACATCGCCGGTATGTATCACCTGCTCCTATTGCAACACCACTGCCCTCATTCGCCCTCCTTTCTTCAGTTTGTCTTAAAGGAGTACTCGGACGGTTTGAGGCGAAATTTGGAGATCCGTCACAATAATTGCTCAATACTCTAAGTACGGTAGAGCACCTGCCTTGTTGTGGTCACTGAGTGCTGACCACGTGCACTAAGGATAACTCGAAACTCCGGTCAGAAGTCTCCTCAGGTGCTTCTTTTCATCATGGACTTGTGCAAGGCGTCCCCGAGGCGAACCACGCCGAAAAAGCTGGAGTTGGGATCGTTGGAGATGAACCTCTGTGGAGACGCCCGGACGTACAGCTGGTCGTGTGGCCTGAGGACCAGCATGGCAGCCAGATAGCTGGTGTGTTTCTCCATCTCCTTCCCCTTCCCCCAGCACTGGGTCTGCGCCCCTTTCAGCAACATCTCGTCCTCAGGCAGGTCAATGTTGAAGCGGTACACGTAGTGACTCAGCACCTGCAGTATTGTAAGGTGTGCATCTCAGTAGGTGGAACCATACATACAAGAGATTGGAAATGGGTTTAAAGCCGCAATCGAAGAGCGAAGGTCGCTAGAGTATGAAAGAAAGCAAAGAAAGCAAAGAAACTTTGAAGAGAGAGAGAGAGAGAGAGAGAGAGAGAGAGAGAGAGAGAGAGAGAGAGAGAGAGAGAGAGAGAGAGAGAGAGAGAGAGAGAGAGAGAGAGAGAGAGAGAGAGAGAGAAAGCGAGCTAGAGAGAGAGAGAAAGAGAGAGAGAGAGCTAGAGAGAGAGAAAGAGAGCGAGAGAGAGAGAGAGAGACAGAGAGAGAGGGGGGGAGAGGGAGAGAGAGAGATAGAGAGAGATGAGGAGGGAGAGAGAGAGAGAGAGAGAGAGAGAGAGAGAAAGAGAGCGAGAGAGAGAGAGAGAGAGAGAGAGAGAGAGAGAGAGAGAGAGAGAGAGAGAGAGAGCTAGAGAGAGAGAAAGAGAGCGAGAGAGAGAGAGAGAGAAAGAGAGAGAGAGAGAGAAAAGACACATAGAGAGAGAGAGAGAAGACAGAGAGAGAGAGACAGAGAGACAGACAGACAGACAGACAGACAGACAGACAGACAGAGACAGACAGGCAGAGACAGAGACAGAGAGCAAAGTGCATCTTACTTGGGCTGCAATGTCGTTGACAGTTGAAGGGTCATTGTTTTCGAAAAAGATCTGGCTGTAGACGAAATAGACGCCTCCCTCGGGAATGATCAATCTGTCATGGAGGACTACCACGCTGGAGCTGCTCGAGTACGCTTCGTCCTTGTCTAGCTCCACTGGTGGAGCCTGAGAGTCTGAAGAGAACGAGAGAGAGGTTTCATAATGGTTTTGTCGTACACTTCCTCTCACCTTCTACGACAATGGAGTTTTACATTCGCTCTTGTGTTATTAACAGATGTCACCTTCATACATGAGGTGATGTTAGGAAAACCGCGTTGAGCGAGTTTCACTTAAGTGTTCAAATGCAATGTCAGAATATCTCAACATTTCATCAAACATCCCGGGCAGAATTTTGTTGATTAAAGAGCTGTTAATTGTGACGTCGCCTGGGTCAGATCAGTGTAGGGGCTGAGCTAAGAGTAAGAAAATATGCTCTTTTTTCAGTCACGGACGGACACGACAAGGGGTTAAAATAGTATGTCAGTTGTCAACATTTACGTGTGCACCTGAAGAAGGCTTCTAAAGCCGAAAATTTGCGCTGTTAATCCATATTTGTCTGTAAATACAGCGACTTTTAAAAATGTTTTGTTTATGCTGACTCTAATTTCAAGATCGCCGGCAGGTTTTGGTTCAGGATCGAACCTCAGAATTTAGTCCGTGCTCAAAGCTTTTGTGTCAAGTCACGCATACAGCCCAGCATCAAAAGACTCAGGGCGCCATGAAAGTGGACGAGTCACTTCGGCTCGCCCTCTGCGTGCATCTAGAACTGCCTTCACTTCCATCTGAGGACATGCACCAAAGGTTATTACTGTACTATATGGCCAGACGAGAGGGACTGCCTTTTCATGAGGGACAGAACAGCTGTACCTGCGCCTTTGCCGGGAGAAGTAAGACGAGCATGTGCATAGGGAGGAATGCCCGATCCGCCGCTACTGAGAGTTCTGTTGTTTTCCAGTTCTACAGCCACTGGAAGTAATAGGAAAACACAAGATAAAGCCATGTGTTCGTGTAAGAACAAACAGTAAAGCTATTTGCGCCCCTCTCCCCCAGGAGCTCTCTGTTTATATATGTGTATGTCTGTGTGTCTGACTGTTCGCTTGTGTGTCTGCGCGCGCGTGCGTGTGTGATTGTGTGTGCGTGTACATGTGTGTGCGTGTACATGTGTGTGTGTGTGTGCGCTCGTGTGTGTGCGCTCGTGTGTGTGTGTGTATGTGTATGTGTGTGTGTGTGTGTGTGCGTATGTGCTCGTGTGTGTGTGTATGTCTCTCTCTGTCTCTCTCTCTCTCTCTCTGTCTCTCTCTCTCTCTCTACACACACACACACACACACACACACACACACACACACACACACACACACATATGTACACAAGCGAACACACACGCACACACACACATGCATATACATACACGCACTTACACACTTACACACACACGCACACACACGCACACACACACACACACACGCACTCACTCGTGCGCGCACACACACACACACACACACACACACACACACACACACACACACACACACACACACACACACAGTGATTCTCGTGTTCATATCCACATGGTTATCTCCACGGTATTGCCCGCGTATCTGCTCGGACTGAGCAGGTAGCCTTGCTCACATCTGTACCCATTCACATCTGTACCCATTCACATCTGTACCCATTCACATTCAGGGGCCCACACACATGAGTCTGGAATTGTTTCATGCAGGCACATGCGCAGTGCGAATACGGAGGTTGGAGAAGGTGTAGAGGGCAGGGTAATTGATTGGCGTTCGTGCAGAATTCCTCATGAAAACTACAAGACTTACCTCGGATTTCTTTTTCCGAAATTTTCTTCGACACAATCTGGAAGTGTAATTGAAACTTCCTTTGACAAAGATCTCTCGGTACCACTCAAGAGGGTGAAGAAAAGACACGTCTACAGCTATGTCCTCGGGTTTTTGCTTGCTTGCTCGCCAGTTTCTTTCACAAAAACAGATTGAGGGACAGAGAGATGCACAGAGACATACCTACAGAGGCACACGCACAAACCTACACGTACAACCATACACATACGTACAATCACACGCGCGCGCGCATCTACGCAAGCGCGCACGCACGCAAGCACACACACACACACATTATTTAGGCAGGAGGGCAGAAAGACAGACAGACCAACTAACGTACACAGACGGACGGACAGAAAAGCAAAGACATGCACATACGCACAGATACGCGGGCAGACACACATGCATGCAACATCATGCAGATAGATAGATAGATAGATAGATAGATAGATAGATAGATAGATAGATAGATAGATAGATAGATAGATAGATAGATAGATAGATAGATAGATAGATAGATAGATAGATAGATAGATAGATAGATAGATAGATAGATAGATAGATAGATAGATAGATAGATAGATAGATAGATAGATAGATAGATAGATAGATAGATAGATAGATAGATAGATAGATAGATAGATAGATAGATAGATAGATAGATAGATAGATAGATAGATAGATAGATAGATAGATAGATAGATAGATAGATAGATAGATAGATAGATAGATAGATAGATAGATAGATAGATAGATAGATAGATAGATAGATAGATAGATAGATAGATAGATAGATAGATAGAATAGATAGATAAATAGATATAGATAGATAGATAGATAGATAGATAGATAGATAGATAGATAGATAGATAGATAGATAGATAGATAGATAGATAGATAGATAGATAGATAGATAGATAGATAGATAGATAGATAGATAGATAGATAGATAGATAGATAGATAGATAGATAGATAGATAGATAGATAGATAGATAGATAGATAGATAGATAGATAGATAGATAGATAGATAGATAGATAGATAGATAGATAGATCGATAGATAGATAGATAGATAGATAGATAGATAGATAGATAGATAGATAGATAGATAGATAGATAGATAGATAGATAGATAGATAGATAGATAGATAGATAGATAGATAGATAGATAGATAGATAGATAGATAGATAGATAGATAGATAGATAGATAGATAGATAGATAGATAGATAGATAGATAGATAGATAGATAGATAGATAGATAGATAGATAGATAGATAGATAGATAGATAGATAGATAGACGGACGGACGGACGGACGGACGGGCGGATGGATGAATGATGGATGGACAGATGGTTAGAGTGTGTGTGTGCGTGTGTGTGTGTGTGTGTGTGTGTGTGTGTGTGTGTGAGTGAGTGAGAGAGAGAGAGAAAGAGAGAGAGAGAGATAGGGGGGAGAGAGAGATAGGGGGGAGAGAGAGAGAGAGAGAGAGAGAGAGAGAGAAGAGAGAGAGAGAGAGAGAGAGAGAAGGAGAGAGAGAGAGAGAGAGAGAGAGAGAGAGAGAGAGAGAGAGAGAGGGGTGGGTGGGAAGTGGGTGGAGGTAGAAGCAAACAAAGGCAGAAACAGCAACTTTCAGTACGAAGTCCTCCAGATACACGCATGCAATCACTCACCAAGTCGAACAGAAGCTCGTACTGCTGTGCACTGCTGGCACAGCATTCCAGATTTCCATTCCTCTTGAAGGGCCTGAGCTGCTCGGGGTCAGGGCTGGTTTTGATGAAGTCACAGGGCAGGCACAGCTCTGTCGTGTGTGAAGCCTCTGTCTTCACAGGCAGTCCCAGCAATTCCCTCAGCTCCTCCTGCAAACGCAACATGTCACTGTCGTCACATCGCCCTGATTTAGATACTGAAAGTGTACAAAAGATCGTTCTCTCAATCTGGTTCCAATGCAGTTTCGATGAAGAGACCCTTGTGCAACGTGAAAACGAAGCGAAGATGAGAAAGTGATGTGTCTTGGCCCCGACTGCAACGATTCAACTTTGCACTGTGGTCCTGACACGGAAAAATTGGATGTCAAGATCATATCTCACAGGATGGTGCTTTCAGAGGACACTTTGTCATAGGGCTGCTTCGCCATTCTGTCCACAGAAGTAGCATACCGGATGATTCAATGGAGGAGAGGAGGAATGTAGAAGTGATCACCAATTTCACAAGTCATTAGCAGAAATAGATGCACAATACTGTCTGCAGGATCAAACCAAACTAGTGACCATCAACAAGGAATTAGAATTTTCAATGTCTTGCCGTAACTATCGATGCTGAGTCGTTTTCCGTTCTCCAGACATATTCTGTAGCCATATTCTGTATTCGATGTCTTGGTTCCATCAAATTTCCTTCAAAGCTCCCATGGGGGTCATCTTGCTGCGGTTCACACCAAGTCGTAGTTGGTCATCATAGACTCAAGTGCTCACTTTCCAATATGGGCGGTCAAGCAAGTAAGCTTCTTCTGCTCAGCTTGTAGACTTGTTAGTGCCGTGAGCCGTGTTCGGTGTCCACGCTGATGGAGTGTGTCAACAACAACAACAACCCCAATAATTAGAAAATAATCATTAGACAATATCCATTAGACAATAACCATTAGATAATAATCATTATACAGCAACCATTTGACAACAACTAGAATGAGACCAAACAAACGAGTAGGAAGATACACCATCGGACAGAGCAGATGCAAAACAGAGACACAGAGAGAGAGAGAGAGAGAGAGAGAGAGAGAGAGAGAGAGAGAGAGAGAGAGAGAGAGAGAGAGAGAGAGAGAGAGAAAGACAGAGACAGACAGAGAGAAAGAAAAGAAAGAGAAAGAGAGAAAGAGAGAGAGAGAGAGAGAGAGAGAGAGAGAGAAAGAGAGAGAAAGAGAGAGGAGAAGAAAAGGCGGACAAGAAGACAACGACAAAGGATAAACAAGGTCGGAAACAATACAATATAGGGAGGGGGGTCCTTGCATATTTTAAAAATCAATCACAGGTGAGGGTAATAACAGAGTCATGAAAACGTATGGAATGTGTGGTAGGAACTCTGATTAGATTCCAGCGGGGAGTGGACATGACTTTCATATCATCTATGCTCAAATTCCCACAGACGTTTGAAGAGGTGCAGGCGCGCGGGAGGGGGAAGGGGAGGAGGGACGGAGGGAAGGGTGGGAGGGATGGTAGGGATGAGGGGCGGGAGGGAAGAGGGGGGAGGGGAGGAGATGACGGAGGGAAGGGTGGAAGGGAGGGTAGGGGTGAGGAGGCGGGAGGGGGGAGGGGAAGTGAGAAATAAAGTGGAAGGGGAGGGGTGAAGGAGGAAGGAGAGCGAGGGAGTTGGGTCTTATTGCGGGAGAGGAAGAGATGGAGAGAGACATGTCTGGTTTCACATTAGGTTAGGAAAAAAAGAGAGGAGATATCTTCTTGAAGGGAACTACTTGCAGCACTTACTCTGAAGAGGATGTTGACGACGCTAAGGACGATGGAGAGGGAACTGAAGGCCATGACAATGGTCATGGCCAAACAGAGACAACGGGAGGCGGTTTTCCTGCCATGATGGCGACGCTTCCGCTGGAAACCTCGAACGCCGACCTTCTCGTAGTGGTGCAGACTCTCCACGTCAACGTAGGCCGACCCCTGAGAGCTGACACTGGTGCCTGAGCTGGACTCGGACAATTCGCGGTAAATCATCGGCGCGCGATGGTCCCCCATCTTCCACAGTTTGTCTGCAACCAAGTAGTGTCACTGTTGTCAGAGGAGGAGAGGGAAAGGAGGGGCAAGAATAGGACCATGAGAAGAAAGAGGGGGAGGAGGGCCAAGAAGAGGCGCAAAGGGAGGAGCGGATGGAGCAGAAGGAGGAGGAGAAAGAGGAGAAGGAGCATGACGACGACGACGACGGCGATGAAGATGGAGATGATAAGGATGATGATGATGATGATGATGATGATGATGATGATGATGATGATGAATGAGATTTTACTATCAGCCTTTGTTATGCTTTTTAAGGCCACTGATCATGAAAATCAATAGAGCTGGTTAGAGTAAGAGCAAGTATCGATTTCATAGGTTATTCGCCTTTTAAGAATCGCACAGGGAGACACCATTGGCATATGTTTACCCCCAATCCACATGAGGTTAGGAGCAGGGGCAGGGAGAGCAGCAGGAGAATGGGCAGGTGAAGTAGCAGCAGAAATAAAAGCAAAAGCAGGAGGACTAGCAAGAGAAGCATGAACACCAGGAGGAGGAGGAGGAGGAGGGCAGGGGTGGAAGAGGAGGAGGGAGTGGAGGAGGAGGGAGTGGAGGAGGAGGGAGTGGAGGAGGAGGAGTGGAGGAGGAGGGAGTGGAGGAGGAGGGAGTGGAGGAGAGAGTGGAGGAGGAGAGAGTGGAGAAGGAGAGAGTGGAGGAGGAGGGAGAGGAGAAGGAGGAGGAGGAGGAAGGAGGAGGAGGAGGAGGGAGGAGGAGGAGAAGGAGGAGGAGGAGGAGGGAGGAGGAGAAGGAGGAGGAGAAAGAGGAGGGAGGAGGAGGAGGAGGAGAGGAGGAGGAGGAGGAGGAGGAGGTGGAAGAGAGGAGGAGGAGGAGGAGGAGGAGGAGGAGGAAGGAGGAGAGGGGAGGAGGAGGAGGAGGAGGAGGGAGGGAAGAGGAGGAGAGGGGAGGAGGAGGAGGAGGAGGAGGAGGAGGAGGAGGAGGAGGAGGAGGAGGAGGAGGAGGAGGAGGAGGAGGAGGAGGATGAGGAGGAGGAGGAGAGAGGGAAGAGGAGGAGAGGGGAGGAGGAAGGGAGGAAGAGGAGGGAGGAGGAGGGAGGAGGGGGGAGAGTGGAGGAGGAGGAGGAGGAGGAGGAGGAGGAGGAGGAGGAGAGAGGAGGAGGGAGGGGAGGAGAAGGGGGAGAGTGGAGGAGGAGGGAGGAGAAGGAGGAGGAGGAGAGAGAGGAGGGAGAAGGGGAGGGAGGAGGAGGGAGGAGGAAGGAGGAGGAGAAGAGGGAGGGAGAGGGAGGAGGAGGAGGAGGAGGGAGGAGGAGGAGGGAGGAGGAGGAGGAGGGGAGGAGGAGGAGGGGGGTAGGAGGAGGGGAGGGAGGAGAGAGGGAGAGGAGGAGAAGGCAGGGCCGGTGGAGGCGAGAAGGGGAGAAAGGGGCTGGAGAGAGAGACAAGAGAGGAGGGGGGAGGGGAGAGTGGCGAGTAGAGGGAGGAGGGGGGGGCGGGGGGGAGAAGAGGGGGAGGGAGGAGAGATGTGAGGGTGGGGAGCGAAGGGAGAGGACGAGGCAGGAGGGGGAAGGGGTGGCAGAGGGGGCAGGGGGGGGGGCAGAAGGGAGGGGGAGGGGGGAGGGGGGGAGTAGGGAGGCGGGGGACGGGGAGAGGGGGGGGGGAGAAGGGGCGGGGGGGAGGGGGGAGGGGAGAGGGGGGGGAGGGGAAGCCGGAGGGGGACAGAATAAGGAAGAGCTGGAGGAGGAGCAGAAGCAGCAGGAGAAGGAGAAGCATAAGGAGCAAGAGGAACAGAGCGAGGAGGAGAGGACAGTGAGGAGAAGGCGTACCAGAGGAGGAGGAGGAGGAGAGTGAGGAGGGAGGAGGGGGAGGAGACACGTGAGGAGGAGGAGGAGGGGGATGGAGGAGAGTAGGGAGGGAAGGAGGAAGCGGGAAGGAGAGAGGGGGAGGGAGGGGCGGGGGAGGGGGGGCGAGTTTGCTTTGTTGAGCGGGAGAGGGGAGAGGGAGGGGGTGGAGTAGGTGGGGGGTGGGAGAGGGAGAGGGGGGGGGGGAGTGGGGGGAGGGGTAAGGGGTGAGCGGGGAGAGGAGAGGGCGGAAGGAGTGGAGGGGGGGAGGAGCGGGGAGGTAGCGGGGATAGATGTACGTTAGGAGGTGAGGGGG
The DNA here is from genome assembly GCA_034096865.1 of Theodoxus fluviatilis. Classification (NCBI taxonomy): domain Eukaryota; kingdom Metazoa; phylum Mollusca; class Gastropoda; order Cycloneritida; family Neritidae; genus Theodoxus; species Theodoxus fluviatilis. Next base: position 23,730 of record JAWQFJ010001630.1, read on the forward strand.
GGGGGGGGAGGGTGGAGGGAGTGGAGCAGAGCCGGTGGAGAGAGGGGAGTGGGGGGCGGGTGTGGAAGGGGGTGCACAAACGCGGGGGGAGGGGGGGACGGACAGTAGGAGGTAGACGGGTGGAAGGAGGGAGTGTGAAGGGGAAGAGTGAGTGGGGGAAGGATTGCGGGGGGAAAGGACAGGGAGAGGATGGGGAACGGGCCCAGAAGGGGTAAGGTGGGGGGGACGGGACGGCGGAAGAGGGAGGGGGGACGGGGAGCAGGGAGGGGTGGTGAGGTGTGGAGGGGAATGAGGGAGGGGGTGACTGTTTTTTTTTAAGTCTATAAGCGAGACACATAGAAGGTACACTACCTAAAAATATAGCCCGAAAATACGACAAGTGCAAAGGAGCCGAAAAGGTGTAGCGGTTCGGGCGCGGGGGCCGGGGTATAGGAGCGTGGGACGCGGAAGTGGCGGGGCGGAGGCTGTGGCATGGACTGGGGGAGGGTGGGGTGGAGCGCGAATAATGAGCAGCCTAGGGCACGCGGAGTTTGGGGAGCAAGCCGCGGAGAGCGGGGGTGCGGGAGCGGGACGGGGGGGCAGAAGCGTGGTCAGGGGTCATCATACTAAAGGGGGACATGGATGGCCGGGGTGGGCAAGGGGGCAGACGGTCAAAGAGTAGGCAAGGGGGGCGCAGGGAGTCGAGGTCATTTCGCTTTCGGAAAAAGCCGGAGAGTTCCGCCCGGGGGTCATCGGCTGGGTGGACCGGGGCTGGAGTCGCGGATAGAACGGCCAGTGGCAACGATTCGGGGAGTGTTCAGCTATAGGGCGCACTCAGGCGGGGGAAAAGATTGAGCTTGTGTAGAGGACAGGGGGTTTATTGCACGGTTATTATGCGGGAATAGCGTTACAGGTTTGGGTTGGCGTATTCTGTGGGTTCGCTGGCGGTTTGTGCAGGGTAGAGCACCCGGTGACCAGGGGGGGTGGGGCGAGGGGGGGGGACCAGGCGGTTCAGGAGGTATTAGTGAGGATTGGGGGGGGGGTGCCGACGGGAAGGCAAGGATGGGGCAGTGTGGGATCCACCTCGGTTCGTGGGGGGGACAGTTTGGGGGGGGGTCGGAGTGGGGGGTGGAGGGGGAGATTGGGGTGAAGTCGGTGGGGGGGGGCAGGGGGGGGGTGGGCGGTGGCACGGGGGACTGGGGGAGGAGGGGGGTGTTTGTGGTAGAGTAATTTATGTGGTGGGTAGCGGGCGACGGGGGGGGGGTCAGCGCAACTACTTATTGCGTAAGGAGGCGGTTTTTAAGTTGTAGTTGGAGTGCGGTTAGTGCTAGGCTGAAGTTGGCAGAGGTGGTATCCCCCAGTGTTGGAGTTCGGGGCGTGCAGGTTCCCAGCAAGCTGCGACGTAGACAGGCGGACAAGTTAGGGAAAATCCGGCAGGGGACCGCAACGAGGGGAGGGGATGATAGGAGTCTTTGGGGGATCATGTGGCGGGCGGGGCGGGGGGCGAGGGGGGCGGTGGGGAAGGTCACGGGTGCAGCGAGTGAGCGGAGGAGGGGGGGATGTCCGAGGCTATGGGAGATTTAGTTGGGGGTGCAGAAGCGCGTCAGGCGCAGGAGGGGGCGAGGGAGCTGGGCTAAAGCGGGGGGCGGGTGGCTGGGGCCTATTTGCTGCCACGGGGACGATCGTCCTTGGTACGTCGTGGGCAGTCAGTGGCGTGACGTCTTCAGTGATATCGCCGGCAAAAAACGAGAGACGCAGCAAGAAGCACGTGATTTGGCGGAACGCACCGTGCGACTTTGTGGGGCTGGGCATGGTGGGGTGTGGCAGGTGGCAGGTGAATGTGGCGGGACGAAGTGGGGGAGGCCGGTAGTGTAGATGGTGCCGGGTTATCTCTCTTTGTAGGTATCGGGGCGAGGAGTCGGCCTATGCATTCCTGTTTGGCGGGTGGCCGTCTGGGGCCTGACGTGCGTTGTGTGCCGTCTGTGCCGAGCTGGGCCGGCTGGGACGGGGGTCTATGGGGTGGGGTGAAGGGCGGGAGAAGCTGGGGAGTGCCTAGTGGTGTGGGTGCAGGTTGGCGGGGAGCGATGTCGTGGATTGGTACGACGTGCCGCCCCACGTGGCCAAATTAGGGGGGCCCATCATGGGACTGGCTGGTTGAGACCGTGGGCGGGCGAGGTTGGAGGGTCAGGTTTTTTTGGTTTCGCTGGCAGAGCCGTAGGCGCTTGGGTGTGCTGTTTTGTGGCGTCATAGCCCGGGCTTTGTGGAGCAAGTGCTGTGACTGGGTTATAAAGGATTGGTCTGAGGTTGATTCAAGGCAGCGTACGGACGGATAGCAGGAGCAGGAGCAGGTAGCCGGCAAGGAGGAGGAGAGAGCCGAGGAGAGGAGCTGAGACAAGAAGGAGGGGAGGAGGAGAGGAGTCGGAGGATGAAGGAGCCAGATGGAGGACGAGCAGGAGGAGGATTTTGAGCATGGAGGGAGGAGAGGGGAATTTTTTGTTTTTTATTTTTTATTTTATTTTTCCGACTTCTCTTGTCTTAGTGAATAAGGAGAAATATATAGGAAGTTAAACTTTGTAACCAAGTTCTTCACATTGTACTATATGTAAGATAGTTTTATTGGATAGGTTATTTCAGGATCGACAAACACCAACCAGAAGCCCAACATGTGGAAACACAGACTTTGGGATCCAAGTTGAACGTCTGGGAATTCTTAAAAAACTAGGCAGAACGTGTTGATTGTGATTTTTTATTCTAAATCTTTAATAGGAGGAAGAAGAGGTAATGGGTTGTAGACGGAGAACTATATTTTTGTGAAGAAACAAGACTAGAATCAAAAGTTAATATTATCCACATCACCACCACTCACAACCACCAAGCGCTATAGGCAGAGGGCAATACCCACAAACTTTATCAAAAACTTCCAACAGCAAATATCTGAATCCCTCAGGGGTCTAGGACGTCCTTCGCGGGAGGGGAGGGCTGAAGGGGGGCACGGGGGGGGGAGGCAGGGGGGGGTTGGTGTTGGGGGAGGGGAGGGGGCGGAGAGAAGGAGTTCAATTGAGGATGGGAAATCTAAACAGGGTGAAAAGAAAATGAACAAACAAAAGTTAAAAGAAAATCCATAAAAAATAAATCCCCATACTAAAAAAGAATACCACATAAAGAATAAGCACAGTGAAAAACTACAAAAACCACTAAACAGCTCAAAGAGCAGAAGCAGGAGGGAATAAATGGTTTAGAACGAGCAGTTTTGCGAGAAGCGCAGCGAGATAACGCTAGAGGGGGGCAGGGGAGTCGGAAGGTCGGGAGACAGGAACATATTTAAGTCAATTTAAAAGGAGGAAGGGGGGCTGGGAGGGGGGGTGGATTTTGAACAAGAAAGGGTGAGCCTAGGTTCCGGAGTTGTTAGTGTTTTGCACGTGTCTGTGTGTGTGTGTACCTAGTTCGTGTTTTGTTGGCGGTATGGTGGTGTGTGTGTTCCAGTGGCAGTGTGTGTGTGTGTGTGCGTGTTTGTGTGTGTTTGGTGTGTGTGCGTAGTATGTGTGGTTGTGTGTCGTGACGGAGGGGAGGACTTCGTCGAATGTGATTCAACACGACCACAGATAACCTGGAGCCTCATTATCGCCGATGGCCGTAGGGCAACGCTGTGAACTACAGGCTGACGTTTCCATGTAAAGCAAAGTGGACTGAACCGGCAATGGTCACCCTCACGCTTGCTGGCCCGGGTGTCAAAATTGTGATTTTGCGGTTGATTATGGGTGGGCGGGTGGGGGAACCATCCAGCACGACTGTTCGACGCCATCTAAAAGATAGAGCACCCCGTTATGGTTACGCGAGACCTGTGAATACGACAAAGCAGCTTGCCACTTAGAGTGCGAAGATTTCGCAAAAGACAAGGTTACATGTACCATGACTCCACTCGTTGGGAAAATGGGAAAATCTAAAGACTTGCGTATTTCCCAAGAACTGAGCTTCTTTCCAGCTGAAACCAGCTAGCTCAGCTATGAAATAAATGACTTTCGCTACAACGTCGAACGAGAAGATACGAACAGAAAAAGGAAGAAGCTAGGAGAAGGGGTCCGGGGAAGGGGATGAAAAAAGACGGAAAGGCACCATTCTAATCCTAGGATTGCGTGAGACGACATGCATCAAAAACACCCACCCAAAACACGGTAAGAAAAGAACAAAACTCTAACGCGACGATGGGCAGGCAAGGCGAGGAACATATCGTCATTAACTGAACCAGTAATGGAAGAACTAAAACTTGAATCTACATCTCATAGAATTCACACAGTGCAAAAGCAGGGGGACGGAGGTGGGGATGTCGTGGAGGAAGGCAGAGGGAGAAGATGAATTAAATCAGGGACACAGACCACTACCATCTTTATCTATCTCTGTCACAAATAATGACACCTCACTCACAGCGACACAGCTATTTACACTATTATCACACACACACACACACACACAGAGGTACGCATACAGAGACATGAAGAGAGACAAGTTTACATACACTGGGAGAGAGAGAGAGAGAGAGAGAGAGAGAGAGAGAGAGAGAGAGAGAGAGAGAGATTGAGAGACGAGAAGATGAGAGAGTAGATGAGAATGTTTCTCTCTTTTTTTGTTGTCTTATTTTATTATTTCCTTTTTTTTTTTTATATTGTTTTTTTTCTTATTCATTATTTATTTTTTTTTTTTCATTCTACACTTATCTATTTTTATTTCGGCGAGCAGCCACCGGGCAGCAGCATGCCAGCGAAGAGACATGACAGAGGACAGGGATCACTGAGCAGACCCAGACCAGACAGACAGACAGACAGACAGACAGACAGACAGACAGACAGACAGACAGACAGACAGACAGGCAGACAGACAGACAGACAGACAGACAGACAGACAGACAGACAGACAGACAGACAGACAGACAGACAGACAGACAGACAGACAGACAGACAGACAGACAGACAGACAGACAGAACGATAAGGCAGAGCTGACTTCTCAGTGTGACGTAACTCTCACCTCAACTTCGAACTGTAAGCACGTATGAATCTCGTGTAGACTGAGACAAAATTTTATCCATGTAACAAACGTCTCTTTGGAAGGCAAAGTGTGACTCCTTAATAGAGATGAAGCTTCTTGGCAGCTGACGTCTAAATTTAGCACGGGAATTTTTCCTTTTCGTTTTTGAAAAGTCTTCAACCTCTACCCCTGCTGACTGCCCCCTACCCTTAAGAATTTCCTCGTAGCGCACAGAGAGAATAAAACGAGCGCTGACGTCGTTGCATTTACGTATTCTAGTACTCGCAAGACCTAATTTTCTCTCTGGATTACCAGCATTTGTAAACGTTTTCTCAGCTCATACAGATCTTGCCCCATATATCGCTTTGCAGATGTGACACAAGGACACTGCGCCTAGGACCACCTACATCCTGGTGTAGGAGTTCAGTTCGCTATGAAGGCTGTGCTTGGAAGCGCACATTTCCGAGAAGCCGGCCATTCTTACCCTCGATCGAGTCCCTCACTTGAGCTGGCCAAGCGTCTCGCATTGAGTGCGGGCGAGCTAACGCAGTTGAGCAAATCAGAGTCAGTGCGGGTAGCGAGACTATACTCCAAATCACTGACACTAGCAAGCTGAGTTCAAAGACTTTACAAGGAATCCCAACCAGGAAGCACAAGAGACGCGAAAAGCGGAAAAATCAAAGCGTCATTACCCGCATAATTCCCGTTTAACTGCTCAGAGGAAACTCCCGGTCTAGTCAAACACTGCCGTTTTTATTTCTGGCACTTTCATGGCAGCATGGATATTGAGACAACAGTCTCCAAAAGAAAAAAAAATACGGGAAAGTTCACTTGCTTTGTTTAGGCCAGTAGTTCTGAAATACTTTCACTTTAGCACAGCCAGTCAAAGCAGGCATAGAGTCATTATCAATGCGGACGGGAATTTCACATGTGAAATACTTTAGGAGAAGTCACCTACAATTTTTGTTAACTGGCTCTCGATCCATTGAATATGCAGCTGTGTGACTAAAACAACTTGGCCACAAGTAATGTAATACTCTTTTCTGATTGCAGGTTTGGAATTCGGTTGTAGTAGTAAGATAGTTATAACTTGCAAAAAAAAATCCTACGTATGCTTAGAAAGTCTGCAGCTTTCGCGGAAATGCAGGTGTACCAAAAATAGAAATCAATATCATCCCAAAAGCATGACATTGTCACTGCACCTTTGTCTTTCGGGGTTATCCTGAAATTATAATTAATTATGGACACGTTAGAAAACTGTGAAGGCACCTATTTCATGAGAGTTATAAGAACTGAATTTCAACGCACCTGCGTCCTTCTTATATCTCTTCCTCCATCTTGTGGCCAAGAAAAGACACCATCTGCTTTTATTGCGACGGCTGCTGTACGGTCCATGGTTTGTACTCATGAATATGTATTAAATATGTGTTTGCTATCCAGGCATAGCACTGCCTCCATGTTTCCACACCCTCGCTGCGCATGAGGTCAGATGTCACACCACAAGGCGACAGTAAGCTGCATGACAACATGGACACTGTTCTCTCGTCCATTCTTTTGTTACCTGCCAGAAACGCTCGCGCCCATTCCTAGGTTAAGCCGTTTCCGCAGACACGGAATTTGGCACGAAATTTCACACGCACTGACAAGGCAGCGACACTTAACGGAGGCACTGCCAACCGTTTAACCTCAGTGACAAAGCAGTAAGAAGTTCGGGGTCTTGAACTCAGACCCAGGTGATTAAATTGAGCTGACCTGAGGGGGGAGGGGGAGGGGGGAGGGGGGGGGGATGTCATGGGCATAAAAGTGAGCTCTGCACAGTTAACGAGTCCATTTTTGTTGGTTCACGTGCTTGCTCGGTTTGTTTCTTCTCCGAACCCAGCTGCTTCTAAAGACAAGAAAGGTGACATTTTTAATTTTCCGATGTTAGCAAACTGCTACCTCTGTTGTCAGCAGATGAGATCACTTCTGTTATATTATTTCCTTAATAATCCAGACAATACATTTACGGTGTGCATTACATGCACGCTGCCAACACTGCATAGCATTGTTATTAAGACGAGAAGAATTCCTTTCAGTTTCGATACGAAAATAACCCTTACCTAGTCATATCTATTTTCGAGCTGTTGGGGAGATACTTATTTCTCCATCAGTTATCAAACGCGATGTTTTAATACAAGTCGATTAGGTTTTAGTGAATAAAAGTCGATCGGTTTAGACGATGACCTTTCCAAGGTCATATGCGAGTTGTCTGTTCCACACAGAGTATCTGCAAATGCTATGTGCAACCGTGGACAAGTAGATCTAGTCAGAGTAATTACTCATGGACAAGAATACAATCGACATGAAAGGCTTCGACTCCTCTTCCGTGACAATGAACTTCTTCGATCCTTTTCACGAACGTAGTTTATTGCACCAGTCACAGACCTCTGCTAGACTCGTTCTCACAAATCAGCAAGGCTGCTGCTACCACTGCACCAACAACACCAGTAACACCACTACCACTACTGTTGCTGCTACCACTGCTACTATTACAATTACTACTACTTCTATTACTACTACTACTTCTACTACTACTATTACTACTACTACTAGGCCTACTACTACTACTACTACTACTACTACTACTACTACTACTACTACTACTATTGCTGCGATTATTACTACTGCTACTACTATTACTACTGCTACTACTATTACTACTGCTACTATTACTACTACTACTACTACTACTACTACTACTACTACTACTACTACAACTACTACTACTATTACAACAACAACAACAACTACTACTCTTACTACTACTACTACTACTACTACTACTACTACTACTACTACTACAGCACCTACTGCGAGAAAGCGAGTCATTACATCCTTCTAGTCATAAGCACACAAACAACGCACAGAAAGCTAGAGAGAAGTTCGTCTGTTCTCATTTGTTTTGTGTTTGATTTATATAAAGCTTGTGTTTTTACATTCTGCAGCACAAAGGTCAAGAATAGAATATCAGCTGCATTCATTTGGTGCATATAATGAAAAATGTAATAGCCTCCTTGATGAACTAGTGATATAAGTGTAAACTGGGCTATACTTTTCTCATTAACTCTCATGAAACTTGTGTCTGTGTGTCCGCGCGCACGCGCGCGCGTGTGTGCATGACAAACATTGGGGACATTGCTGCAAGGGCAGTAATGACGTATGTTCCGACACGGAAATCTGGTTCAGAGTTGATAACGCAGTCACCCTTGGTCACGGATGACAGAAAGGTCGAGATAGTGACAGCATGGAGCAAACTGACAAGCTATTGTATCGTGAATTCCAAATGAAATACGTCTTCTTCAGGGAGTGCAAACTGATCATGCAAAGATCTAAACACAAAAAAGCTGCACGGATGAAGACCGAACTAAATGAAATTTGTGCACATTTGGGCGTGTGAATACTCACCAAGACGCAGTGAAACCTTCATTCTTATTCTTAGATGCGATCCGAAACAGACGTGCAATAAAGTCTCAATTTGCCGAAGAAACCTGTCTGCGCAGGTAACGACTATTTTTCAAACTCGTCTAGACGCGATTCGGGAACAAGGACAATATGTGACAGCCAATGGCGTCGGTTGTGGCAACGTGGACAAAGACACGCCCTCCACCTGTAACGTCGACAGCAGTTCCGCCAAGCGATACTGGTGACTAAAACTACCCACGGCACTGTCTGGGTGATCTGGACATGTCTACATTAGTGACATTAGCAATGACAGTTGTACCACACAAAGGAGTTAGTAGACGGCATCACTGTGCCATGTGAAGTCAGTCAGAACGTCAGCAGCACCTAGCAGCGCAACTGAATAGATTAGATCAGCAATGAGCTCGTGCGACCAATGGCGAGGAAGCCTAGCTCACGTCAGATCTTTTTTCTTTCTCCCCTGATGAGCGACGAGATTATTTTACCCCCTTAATGTAAATGCAGTGAGTTGAGGCAGGCTTCAACTGCTTCAAGCGTGACATGCATTCACGTGAAAAACGTCGAAATTGTTCCATCTTATTTCCATCCTACGCAGCAGCTGAAGGTCATGTGAGAGTCAAGCAGGCAGTCGCCAATCTCGTCATTGCTGATCGTTTGGCATGCGCTCAGCAACTGCAACATGCATACGAATTCAACCTGATCTTAGCGACATTGGAAAAGTCATGGCAAACCGTCAGGCTGTGTAGTATTTATGAGCGCTCGACGTGCACTCGCTTGCAGTGGTGCGGCAGTCAAGGCGTGCATAATCTGGAGTAGAATTTATTAAGGTGCCACAGAAAGGCACGGGACGTGTTGCTTACGCTGGAAACCTTGCAAGATCTTGTGAGGAATAGGCGGGTGTCAACATATGTGAACATGATGAAAGCCGACGTAAAGGCAGTCAAATGTTTGACACGTGTTGACATCGGCCTATTTTTTGCTTACTAGGTAGGTTAAACAACGTATCCATAGTACCTGTGGGGGCAAGGGCGGGAATCTGTGCGAAGGTAACTGTGGTACGTTTCACTGCAGCTTAACTGTGTGCTACTTGGGGACTTGAAATGATGTTGAAATGGTAGTAACAATGGTAGTAACAATGGTGTGATAACAAGGAATGGTCTGGGGTTTGGCACACAGAAATGGGTGGAAAGTCATAATATATAAATGCGAATATATCATTGTCTTACTGCAGTCCATGCAAATTGGACAATTGCAGATAGTGCTGCACATACAAAAAATGATACAGTCTAAAGTGTAATTTGGAGCTTTATTAAAATGGTATCAAAGACCTATATATATTTAAATAATTTACGTCTTTGTTTACATTCACTTTCATTTCCACAGTACATTGGAATAACATTTTCATCTCCGACGCGAGCGAGAGGGCATAAATAAATAGCACGGTTAAAATCATACTTAAGAATATTCGTTTACTTCAGACTTTATGGGAGTGAATACAGACTGCTATATTTTCTACTGCTAATGTTTACTGTTCATCGTTGCCGCCTCCAAACACACGTCTTGACGACGCTGCGATGCTAGATTGAATCAGATAAACATCAGATCTTGTTCAAACGGAGCTTCTCAAGCCAAGATTGGCGAACTAAACCTTGCCCGGCTATACTTTTTTTCCTGGAACCAAGCTTTTCAAACAAGCGCCAAAACACTGAAGCCCAGACAGCTGCAGGCTTTGCTGACCTACATGTTCAGTCTAGCTAGCTGCATGTCCATTGGTTAGAGAACAGCGCAATCCGCTGCGCGCTCAGCAGACGTTATGAAGAAAACAAATCAATGTCAAGGCCGTTGCTGTGCTCTGCAGTGTATGCTTACCCCGATCTGCAGTGTGCAATGGGGCTTCCCGTGCATAATGGACCAGAGCTGGAGTCGGGGTGCTAGGAAGGAGCCATTCATTGGGAAAATATAGAAGTGAAGTAAAAAAGGGAGCAGTTTTCAGAGGGTGCACCGACCGATCACGAGAGAGAGAGAGAGAGAGAGAGAGAGAGAGAGAGGGGGGGGGGTAGAGAGAGAGAGAGAGAGAGAGAGAGAGAGAGAGAGAGAGAGAGAGAGAGAGAGAGAGAGGTAGAGGTGCTTGTTGATCTGACTTAGGAAATTAAAAATGCAGCATGAAAAACGCAGGGAAAAGGAGCGATACAGCAGGAGAAAAACGCGCAGAGGTTTAATGTTCGGTAAAGTGCTCCAAAGTGTAGCAACAAGATTTGTCATTACATTGATCAACAGTCTACAATCAGATATGCGTAGAATACAAATTATGACCAAAAAAAACCAAACCAATGGAACTGAAATGGAGCAAATAGCGTATAAAAAGAAAAAGTGCTTTATGAATGCATAAGAAGTAATCAACATAAAAATGCATGTTGTGTGTTGAAAATAGGGATTACAATATGACCTTCTCATAAAGAAATATGACCTTGCCATATAGTGTGTGATTATGGTAATAAGTGGGAGCAAAACACTCTTTTGAAGATGCTTAAGTACCAGTGCAGAGCAAAAACGCTATAAATGGGTGAATGAGAGAACTAAAGCTGTTTTACGTGTTATTTGGGGAGTATCCATTCATGAGTAAAATACGTTGTACATTAGAAGGCATTGAGTGAAAATGAGACAATTTAATGAATAGTGTGATTATAATACTCTATTGAGGACGCGTTGTGCACACGTAAATAAAAGTGTCGACGCATGAAATACTGTGCATACGTACACGGTTGAACCAAATGACAGAAAATGAGTGTAAAGCACTCAACAGGAAGACCACAACGTATGCTCAAAGCTGTTTGATGGCCTTCCTTCTCCCTCCTTCCTCCCCATCCCTTTCCCCTTCAGTAGAAGCTGCGCCTACTACTGTCTAAAACGAAGCAATGGCAGAATGCGAAGAACACAAGTAGGACACGGACAGTATATGACTGTTCTTGTACTTGTGCATGAAGGACACTTGGCGAATCAGTGCATTGTCAGAGTGGCTGTCCTTCAGAGTGCGTGTATAAGCAGGTAAACTGAGTGGCAGGACAGGCGGGAGAGGTAACTTAATCGTCACCCAGAGCTACCTGGTTCAGTAGGAGCAAAGTCAACTCTGTGTGCAGAGTGATTCTCCCTTCCGTGCCCCCTTTTCTTACTTTTTTTTCTTGTCCTGTAGGGAGGACAAGTTCTGCTTCATGCACACGGCCCGCTGTTATCATAGTAGGCCATGTGTCTTCTTTTTCTGACATCTCATATTCCGCCCCTATCCACGACCCTTAGCGTGGGACATTGGCCCGAGTCTAGCAGTATTGTTTTGTGCATTAAAGTGGTAGCTGTAGCTATGTAATTCGTTGTTATCTAGGTGCGTAGCAGTAGCCTGTCTGGGTTTTTAGGGGGGTGCGTTGAGGTGGGGCGGTGGTGTTTAGTTTGCCTGGAGGGCAAGAGCACACAGCGAGACGACAAAGAAGGGCGCTGTGGAAAGATGAGACGACTGCAAGAAAACCACGAGGCATAATTATTGCGCTATTTACATGAACTACTGCGCGACACCAAAGGAAGATTTCATATTTAGGAGTAGAAATGCAAATGCAAAAAAGCAGTGATGCAAAACGTAAGTGCTGCGCAGATCGGAGCAGGAAGTTCAAATGCATTGAAGCAACCACGAATACAGCTGATGAGTCTTTGCAGGCGCGGTAGTGGAGACGCTCTGGCAATTAAAAAACATTCTGCATCTGTTGAATGTGCACCTGATGTTCCAATGGATCGGCAGCGTGGTGCAAAAGGGGTGGATAGGCTAAAGTAGGGAGGGATACATGCAGTGGGAACAAAGACCGTGGTTTGGTGAGAAGATAAAAGGGGTACGCCGCGTGAAGGGGTGGTGTGGGTTAGAGTCTGGAAAGGTGAAATATACAACTGCTGTGCAACGCAAGCTGCAAACACTAGAAGCAGGTTGCGAGCGTGGCTGTAAAGATTATATCATCGTTGCTATGTAAATACGACATGTTCTAATTTCAATACATCAACACGCTTGTGACATCGAGGTGCTCATATCTCACTGTGTCACTTCACACCCTCCCCCCAGCACATAAACAAACAATGAAAATAGACACGACAGCTGAGATAACCGTTGGTCCACTTTGCTTGTATGCTGAGGTGATGGGCGCGACAACGCACTACAGCATCCAGCAGCAAACACGAAACCTTTGGTCTGAATACGTCGTGGTAGTTTATCGCGACCTTGCGTATATCGTATTAACATGTGCTTCGCAGTTGGCTCGGTTTCAGCTTTGGCTGATATCTCAGTGCACTCTGCCACATAGAGTATTTATCATGAAAATACCTGGATACAATGGTGCATTTATCATAGCCCCAACATCATAATTATTTGCACTCAAGTGTGCTCAGATCAAGACCACTGGTTTTGACGCGGAAATAAATGTCATACAACAGTTTATAACACCGGGGATGTTTTGTGAGATGTGAAACAGATTTTAAGTAAAATTTAACACGATCTGCAAAGGGTATGTGAGACGAGACATATATGTTTGACACTTTGTGAAGAGGATACTGAGACGAAACATATTCTTAACAGGTTGCAAAGAGGATGCGAGACGAGATGGATTTTACACACTTTGCAAAGGGAATGGTGAGATAAAACACAGACTTTATTACATTTTGCACAGAGGGTTTGAGACAAAACATAAATTTTCAACACGTTGAAGAGGGGATGCCAGAAGAGGTACAGATTCTAACATACTTTGCAAAGGGAAGGAGGGGCAGGGTTAAGATAGTAAATAAACGTGACTACTTTGATGGTGTTGGAAAAATTCATGCACAAATCAGTCAATGCAAATAATGGGAATTAGTCCATCGATCCAAATATACATGTGTACAACTACATACATTTACCCACATCAATATGCACACGATTCCTACGTAAGCACTAATATTACAATTTTAACCACACGTAGTTGTATCTTGCGCTCACCCTATGAAATGCGTTAAAGAGGAAAATTCTTGATGAATAGGCAACCCAGCAAAGACAGGCAGGCGTCATACCTGGATTGGATGTAGACTGTTTCGCGTTGACTGCAGCTTCGCCTAGGGTGGTCGAACTCTGCTTGTCTTTGCGTCAGCCTTTGTTTACTAACACAACCTGGTGAACCCCGGTCTACAGCGATATCTTGCCCAGCCTGTCCCACAGCCCTTCCACCCCACACTGAGGAGCAGTCGTCAGTCACAGTGTATGCAACGTGACTCGCGTCTCACATAGCTTGCGGTTGGGTGACCTAGTTTTTATGTCAAGGACGTCGGGCTAACCCCCGCCAAGTTTCAGTTTCGCAAGCATAGTATACCCCACTGTCTGGTTGAATCAGGCTATCACTGAAGTTTTTCTCTACTACAAAACACAAAGCACCTGCACATTTCTTCACGAGAATCACGGATTCAAGTGGCATCAAAACCCATGGCTGGTTGTGTTGGAAGAATTTATTTTGTTTTGAAAGTTACTCATACGTCACGGCCCACAAGTTGCAACCCAGAGTAGTTTTTCTTCACTCTGAGGCAGACATGTGGTCTCTTTTGAAATAGGCGAGGAATTCGACCTTACTGGAACACTCACAAGCGTACCTGGTAAAAGTAAAGATAAGATCATAAGAAAATGTACAGGCACATGCACTTCACGTCAACTGCAATGAATAGTAGTGCAATAAATCGAGGCACACAAGAGATTGGGCTTTGCCGAGAGAGTGGATTGCAGACATGTCTTATGACTCAAGTTTATTGAAGAAATTTTGCTGATCGTGATCGGATAAACCGTGCATTTGTGTTTGTCTCATACCGAGTCGTGTGTCTCATCTCTTAGCTTGTGGTCTTAAGGTATGAAATTTCAATAACAATCAAATGATTGTCACATGAAACAGATTGCAGTACTGTTGATCGAAAAACAAACAGGGAAAAGTTTGGATTCTACAGGCTCTACTTGCAAAATAACGTCCCTTTTAAAATTAATGATATAATAAGTATCTATCCCTTAAAATGCAATGTGTGTCGAAATGAAAAGCAGGAAGTCTATAATTCTAAATCTGAATTAAAGTAAACATTCGACTATGATTAATTTTTTTCCTATGAACAGGAGTCTTCAATAATGTGTCATACAGAAATGCTCTTGTGATGGTAAAAAATGCAAACGATGTAAGTTATGATTGTGTTCATATCCAGCTTCAGCCCATACTCCGGTCACGAGGCCAACCAGATGATAACAGAACCGGATGTGATTATTCAACCTCATCAGTGATGACGAAGATAAACGTCGAGGTAATGTAGATTATAATTATACTTAGCACGTTATATGAGTATACAAAACCATTCACGATAACGAATAAAAGTATGAGTTCGTACATAAGTTACAGTCAGGTACATCTCTTCATTGCGATAACGAGTACAAAGGCAAAATTACCACTGACTGGAAATACATTTCAGTTGAAAAACTCTTTCGATTCATTCAAAGCCTGCTTCGAAAGTGCAAAATGGGTTGCGAAGATGTTGATATTGTGAATGTGAAGATGTAGAGGAGCCGGTGGTAAAGTTCGAGCTGTGGGGGGCTCGAGGCTTGATGGTAGATGGGCGCAGGTATGAGACAAGTCGTAACTGCTTTCCACAACTTGGTTTACCCCTGGGGACAGAAGTTGCTGGCTGGTCTGAGGCCTGATGGTAATGGCCTGGACCAACCTGAGACCGTGGTGACAGTGGCCTCTCAGACTGGGTTACATTCGTCTCTCAGACAAGCAGATGATTCTCCTTATCAAAATGATGCGCGGACCCCAGAGGAGCCAGGCTGGGGATCAGCCGATTCGATCTCAGCCTGTCTTTGAAAGTATGTTTCTTAGTGACCGAAAAGGGCTTATTACTCCTCCATACTTAACTGAAATTACTTGTTTTAAGTGTTGCCTCGATTAGCACGGCAAAGTCTATTGAGTGAGTATTGTACCATTGAAATCGAGTGTCTTAATTTAGAGGAGTCAACGAGTTTATCGCTCAACATAACAATTCAGCTTTAGCGCAAGCAATGATGCCAGGGAAACGATCTCCAGTTAAAACATCAAGTCGACATTACAAGTGATGGAACGGATAGCTGCAAGACAAACAGACATCCAACACATGAGACACATCATAGGGAGAGAGGGAATGCGTGACTAATCCAACTGACAAGTGATGTGAAGGACAGTTGCGTAACCCTTTCGGACTAGCAAAAGAGAGCCGTGCAGTGACTGTTCATGTGCAATGCGCACTTAACTCACAGGACACACGATAAAAAGAGGGAGAATGGAAGATATTTGGGTGACAGGCGTACCCTATTCCCAGAGGAACTAAAAGAAAGAAGGGGGAAGAATGAGAGAGAGAGAGAGAGAGAGAGAGAGAGAGAGAGAGAGAGAGAGAGAGAGCCTCTATGTCACAAGGCAACAGGCATTCTGAACACAGAGATATACTATCTCTGACACAGGTTGGTCACGTGACTTTGGCTCCACATTCCAATGATTTAATAACCTATCAAAACTCAACATAATCAAAACACCATCGAGAGTAAAAAGAGACGATTCTATTTCACTCCAATTATTTATCTCGATAGATAAACACAAATTTGGTGTTCTAATAAAACTAATGTATGAGATTTTCAGAAAAGCATTTGAGAACTACTTTTAGCGCAAACGTCGTCTACAAAATTGCAAAATGCCGTGAGCACGTGCGATTGTGTATACACGTTTATACGCAATCTTTGGAACTAGTATAAATGCAGCGAAAAGGATTCCTGTGGCACCGGGCTGGTGGCATGAATCTATGGTTACACTCTCGCCAGTAAATGCTTTCTGACCGGAACCTGTAATCTAACTGCCTTCACACTGTTTGACGAGCTGCTGGAGTCCACACTTCGATGATTCGTGTATCGACTGCTAGATGGAGTCGGTAAGTGATTTAACCTACATTCCGTCTGTGTTGAACGTTAATCGAGTGGAAGTTTCTTCTGTAGGAATCCGTCCGATTCCGAAGTTCGATATCATCGGAGAACTTAGAAGCAGTTTTTATAAGTTTAACCCTTCTAAGCATACATTAAATTCATGATTCCTCATCATTAAAAGCACTCAGCGGGTTTCTGGGTGTATTGGTCCAAAGATTTTGCAGATGGGTTTGGTTGCCTTACTCGGACAATGAAGTATAATTTTTGCTGTTGTATTCAAAGTCCTTATCATAAGTAGAGTTCACAATATTACACTCTTGTGATTCGAATTTTACCGCATACAAGTTTTACATTTTGGGGAATCGATGTTTAGAAAAAGAATTGATGAAAGGATGGCTGCCAATATCAGAGTGTATCACAACAAGCGAAGGAATACACTCA
>JAWQFJ010001630.1:40607-43107 GCA_034096865.1 Theodoxus fluviatilis
GAGGAGGAGGAGGAAGAGGAAGAGGAAGAAGAGGAAGACGAACAGAGGAGTAGTAGCAGGAGCAGCAGGAGGAGATGGAGCAGCAGCAGGAGGAGATGGAGTAAGTGGTGGTAGTGGTTGTGGTATTGAAGGAGGAGGAGGAGCAGCAACAGCGGGAGCAAGCAGAAGGAGGAGTACGAGCGGCAGGAGCAGGAAAAGAAGAAACGAGTTCGGAAGCGGAAGCATGAGATTTTTGGTCGAATAATGCAGAAGCAACAAAAAAAGATGACAAAGATGACGATGAAGACGATGACATTCAAAGTGTCACCTGAGACGGCACCCTGCTTGCCTCTGCAGGCGATGTTCCCGAAGGACAGCAGATGTGGAGGGACGCGCGGCTGTTTCCATGACTGCGTGACGTCAGGCTGCACCTTTCAGCTGACGTGGCACGCGCCCCAAAATGACGTAGTGGAACTGGGGCTCAAGGCTGTGGTTCGAGACACTCCTGATCGCTGGATCGCAGTGGGGTTTTCTTCTGACGTCAGAATGGTCAGTGCTCAATCTGCTGTTTGTGCAGTCCTTTCTGCTGTGCCGAGCTACCAAGTCTAGAGTTACATCTACGACAATAGTACAATGCATATGAACAGTTACCCGTCTCTAGGTACAGAAGCAGTCCTTTTACCGCATGGTAAGTTTTATAGTACATTCGGATTTAGCGAACAACATTTCTTCTGATGGAATACATTTCACTGAATTATACATTTACTGTGGAATATGCAAAGGTTGGAGTAAAATTATGCTTTTCTAGAGTTTAGGTTTAAAACTACTTGTATGAAATGTTGCGATCTCATCTGCATCTCTGTGAGTTGTCGAAGTCTGATTGATTATCAATAACATCTTCATCGTTAATATTAAATTCTTATGAGGCATGAGGAGGAGCAGTTGTCGTGGTAGTGGCTGTCATTGCACATGCCGAGAACATTCAGACATGGAAGGGATGGTACCTATACATGTTGCCGCAGGAATAGCTATCGTTTCTCAGAAGTTGCCAATGGGATGTGCTGCAATGACATTCAACGTTTCAAATTCCATTGATCTAAGAAATAATTAATCCGGAGTTCTGCCGTCCCAGGGATTGAACCACGGCACTGCGCCGCGCACATATTCAAACGCCAAAGCTTGCTCGCCTAAATCCCCCCGTCAGCTCCTTAACCTCTACTCGCCTAGTGAAATTCTGTCTTTAGACAGGCAGGTGAGCAAGGTTTGGCGATGGAGTGTGTGCGAGGCACAGTGCCGTGGTTCATTCCCTGGGACGGGAGAAAATTTGATTCATTCTTTCTTGCCATTTCCCAATCAGCGGCTACCCTGTGTCGTTACTACGTGTTGTAACCATGTGTGCGCGGGAATGAGTATGAACGTATAAGGTGAACATCTATGATGCACCTTCCCCTCTGTTTGACTGTGAGAGTGTTGGTTCAACGTCTATGATGCACCTTCCCCTCTGCTTGACTGTGAGAGTGTTGGTTCAACGCCTATGATGCACCTTCCCCTCTGTTTGACTGTGAGTGTGTTGGTTCAACGTCTATGACGCACCTTCCCCTCTGCTTGACTGTGAGAGTGTTGGTTCAACGCCTATGACGCACCTTCCCCTCTGCTTGACTGTGAGAGTGTTGGTTCAACGTCTATGACGCACCTTCCCCTCTGCTTGACTGTGAGAGTGTTGGTTCAACGTCTATGATGCACCTTCCCCTCTGCTTGACTGTGAGAGTGTTGATTCAACATCTATGATGCACCTTCCCCTCTGTTTGACTGTGAGAGTGTTGGTTCAACGTCTATGATGTACCTTCCCCTCTGTTTGACTGTGAGAGTGTTGGTTCAACGTCTATGACTTGCCTTCCCCTCTGTTTGACTGTGAGAGTGTTGGTTCGACGTCTATGACTTGCCTTCCCCTCTGTTTGACTGTGAGAGTGTTGGTTCAACGTCTATAACTTGCCTTCCCCTCTGTTTGACTGTGAGAGTGTTGGTTCAAGGTCTATGATGCACCTTCCCCTCTGTTTGACTGTGAGTGTGTTGGTTCAACGTCTATGACGCACCTTCCCCTCTGCTTGACTGTGAGAGTGTTGGTTCAACGTCTATGATGCACCTTCCCCTCTGTTTGACTAAGAGAGTGTTGGTTTAACGTCTATGATGCACCTTCCCCTCTGCTTGACTGTGAGTGTTGGTTCAACGTCTATGATGCACCTTCCCCTCTGCTTGACTGTGAGAGTGTTGGTTCAACGTCTATGATGCACCTTCCCCTCTGTTTGACTAAGAGAGTGTTGGTTTAACGTCTATGATGCACCTTTCCCTCTGCTTGACTGTGAGTGTTGGTTCAACGTCTATGATGCACCTTCCCCTCTGCTTGACTGTGAGAGTGTTGGTTCAACGTTTATGATGCACCTTCCCCTCTGCTTGACTGTGAGAGTGTTGGTTCAACGTCTATGACTTGCCTTCCCCTCTGTTTGACTGTGAGAGTGTTGGT
>JAWQFJ010001630.1:48107-57626 GCA_034096865.1 Theodoxus fluviatilis
ACTGTGTTCTGCTTGCTGGACCTGAGACTACAGGAAGGTTTTAGCGCAGCTAGTGGTTCGTGGAGGTACGCCTGCAATGCGGCCTGTATGGTTTAAGACGTTGCTCTGGTCAACACGTGTACGTTACTTTAAAACGCCTTACAGAGGTTGAATAGGCTGACCTTCCATGGCCTGTATAATTTAGGCAGCGTGTTCTACTAGCCCGGCCTGAGGCTACGAATTCGCTAAGTGAGTTCATTTTAGTGCCGCGCCTGCTATCGATCATACAGTGTGGAACACATACGCCGGCTTGTTGCTACTGCGCCGTAGGCAATAAATTTCTCTCTATGGTTGTAATTACAAAACGAGATAACAGATAACCTCCAAAATGTAATGGATTTTCTTTTGGGGGGTGAAACCCTGACCTTGCACCGAATTTCATCAGAGTCCGTTTTGGAGTTATTTTGAATTAATGAACGAACTGACTGAGACAAAAACACAACCTCCTTGGCTCAGTTGATAACATATCTCATACAAAAACCACTGCCGAAAGATACTGCCATACTCACTTTGGGTTACAGAGGTGGATGGTCGATGAAGAGAATGTCATACAGGTCTACATGAAATATGCTACTCGTAATATGTCTTCCGCGTGGATCCCTAGCGTTTAAGTGGTAAAATGAGCTTACATTGTTTGGTGAGGTAATTGAAACGGGTGATATTTCCCCATTTTCAATGGCAATGGCACTGAATGATGAAGAAAGTTGCCTGGCATGTAACCATCGTGAGAGATACACTCCTATGTAGTGAAGACGATTTATGGTGTCCATAGGCCGAGGGTAGACGAGACTGATAAATCTTCCTACACTTACAAAGTGGGGATGAATATCGTCGTGGCTTGGCACGCAAAAAGGAAGTATGCGAGTATTTCTCGAAATTTCACTAAATGCATTCGAATCTATGGTGGTTTAATCCTGCAAACGTGCTCAAGTGAACTTGCGCGCACGATCGCACGCACACGTACACGCACATAAACGCACATAATCACTCATACGTGGGCTCACGCAAAGTGATTTCTTATTGTGCCCCGGACTTACTTACAAGGGGAACTCGTGCTTTCCCCCCAAGGGCGAAAATGAAGATAAAGAGTAAAGATAGTGGTTTTGTTTAGCGTTTTATCACTCAGTACTGGAGTTCAAACCGCTTTACACTTCACTTCCAAGGCACTGAGCCACGGGATCAATCCTGCACTGGCATCTGACGACAAACACAGAAGCAGACAGAGAAGATGAGTACGATCAAGCACTGGCACCACCTGCTCCTACTCGCGAGAGATCCGAAGCTATGCTGGCACAACGACAGCATCAAGCCAGGGTTCATCGCACCTCAGTGTGCTTTCACTGCCCTCTCGGGTGCCAAGTTTAACTCCTGGGCGGGGAGAGGCAACGCCAGTGATGCACCGCGCCCAAGGATACAGCTCCAGGACCGCATAGCTTCGACCGCTCCTCCTGCCAGCCGCGAGCGACCTCAGACGCTGGACGACTCCTTCAGTCTTTGAATTGCTCCCCCCCCCCTTTTTTCCCCTTTGTTTTTGGGGGGGGTGGGGGTGGGGGGGCTCTGGAAAGTAGTCGTCGAGCTATCAGCAGACCTCAGAAGTTTATGACATCACTTCGATCATGGAGTGATAGGCATAGAATGCAGACAGACACTCTCGCGGTCACGGCAGTCGTCAATCATGTTATTTTAAGATGTTCCATTGATCTGTAGAGGTGAACGCCATGTAGTGAAAGGTCCAATGATATTTACAATCTTGCTTTCTAACTTGTCCACAGTGCTGAGAACCTGAAGTTCTGTAGTCAAGTGCCGGATTTAAATCGTTACAAGATGGAAGAGGGGCATGACCACCAGTTACTTTTTAAGCATTGCTGAACTTGTTGTCACCATGTCTTTACGTAGTTTTGAATTCGTTGCAGCCCACACGCTATTGCGGCAATAAATCAAACATCTCACCCACGATCGAGGCCAGAAGATAATATCCAGATTTATGAAGTTCAGTTGTAGGCCTTGCAAGTTCCTATTGTGAATTCAGTCTCGTACCATTTCCACCGAAATGGATTTAGGCGGCCTGAATAGAGCGTAGAAAGAGTAGTAACTGCATAGGAAGCATCCTAAGAACTCATCCTGCACGGTTTTACGACAGCTTTATTTAATTAAAAAAGATAATTAAAATAATATATTCACAGTACATGACAAACTGCCGAGCTGAGGCTA
This sequence comes from Theodoxus fluviatilis, assembly GCA_034096865.1. NCBI lineage: Eukaryota > Metazoa > Mollusca > Gastropoda > Cycloneritida > Neritidae > Theodoxus > Theodoxus fluviatilis. Next base: position 50,358 of record JAWQFJ010001630.1, read on the forward strand.
TTATGTATGTGACCCGCCAGCACGAAACCAGTCCTAACTTCCGGATGACGGCACATGCAGATATTGCCAATGCTTCCTTCACGACAGCGTGTAGACACAGGGCTTCTTCTAGCTTGCTTCCAGGAAAGTCGAAATCCAAATCCGGTAGTCGTTTCTGGAAAAAAGTTTCTTCGTGCGCTTGTTGATTCACAGTGACGCGATCAGTTCACAGCAATACCATAATACTATTGCACTTCCCTCTCAGGGCTTGTTCCCGTGAGGACACGATAGCTGTTATCGCTCTCTTGCCAGTCTTCGTGCTCTCACATGTGTCATCCGCGCTCACGCACACACATTCCCACTCGCAGGCTTAAAAGAATTTAGCTGCGCAGAGAACAAAGCCATTTAAGGCCAGGTTCAACCATCAAAAACATGAACTTTCATCAAAATACACCAAAATCTCTTTTTTAGTTCGTCATAAGCTCTGTGTATTCATAAACGATGTCAGCGAGTTTCATTTACCAAATCTGTCTCTAAATACGTTTAAATACTCAATTTATGCAAGAGGGGTTTCAAAATAAATACTTCATTAAATATTCATAATTTAAAATGCTTGTATCTCAAAAACTAATCGACCGATTTCAATAATTTTTTCACTATTTCGCAGCATTTTGGATCCTTTTTGTAAGAACTGTTATCACTCTCTGCATTCAAAACCTTCAATCTGATTGGTTCGCTTAACTATGGACCATATGGGAGAGGGAAGGAACCAGCCAATCGGAGCGCAGCTTAGAGTGAGGCTCGAGCTGTTTGAATTTCCGCCTCCAACACGCCTCGCTTCCCTGCGATCGTTATTTCGACTCACTACTGCTGGTTTTTCGACGGAAAACAAGCATATATGAAGGTATGTTCCCGTAAACTTGTAAATGTATAGTGTATTACTGATTTCTTGTGTCAGATTGATGTAAATCAACAGATCGAGATCACTTTCAGCGGCCACAGAGCCGATCTCAACGAGCAAGTTGATTTGTTTACATTTGCCGAAGATGAATGTGCAGAGACTTGAGAGAGTATTCAGCTCTTTGCTGTACATCTCGCATTGCTTGTTTGAGAAATCTTTGTATTCAATGAACAGTAGTAATGAAATGACTTCAAATAGTTGGACTGGCTCTGAAACTACATATTGTATGTAATTGTTTTCAGGTCGATGCCGCATCAGCATGGGCAGAAGAGGAAAAAGAAAATTTCATGGAAACCGATTCACTGGGCCCTTGATAAAGAGGAAGACTGCTGAAACTGAAGATGTGCCACAAACTGCTTCATCCCAGAAACTTGGTGAAGCAGCCTCTACATCCGCAGTGGGTAGGCCTCCTGGAGATGAATTGTATGGATATAGACTGATGGATACTACTTTACTAGTAGATTTCATCAAAGATCTCCCATGTAAAGAATGCAAGAACACTGCATGCACTGTTTCTGAAACAAGACAGGGGGTTTCCACCACGGTGACTTTCACATGTGACATTTGTGAAAATGTGTCTGTTCTGAAGTCCAGTGTTGAGGACACTAATCTTCGCTTTGCAGCTGCAACATTCAGCATTGGATGTCACTGTCGGAAGGGGAAGAGGTTCCTCCAAAATATGAACATGCCTCCACCAGTTAGTGCTCAGACATTTGCAAAGCAGAGAGACAAGATTGCTGCTGCCACAAAGGAAGTGGCAAAGAACACAATGAAATTAGCAGCACAAGAACTGTCTAGTGCTCTGCCTGGTGATGAAGCCACTGTGTCTTGTGATGGCACTTGGCAGAGACGGGGCTTTGTCAGCAAGAATGGTATATCAACTGTACTTTCTGTGAATCCCAAAGGTCCTGCAAAAGTTCTGGATATCCATGTTTCCAGCAATTACTGTGATGCTTGTGCCAAGTCCAAAAAGAGATTGGGAGAAAAAGAGTTCAAGGATTGGCAACAAACACATGCAGAAAAATGCATGAAGAATCACGAAGGGTCTTCGGGGAGCATGGAACCAGCAGGTATGTTGGAGATTTTTAGAAGATCAGAACAGCAGTATGGCCTCAAATACATAGGCTACCTTGGGGATGGGGACAGAAGGGTGATGATGATTACCAGCCTGGGGGACACTGAATCTAGCAATCTTCATGTAAAGAGAATTTGATGGAGGTTTTCCAGTTTCATGTAATTCATGTTTTCGGTGAGAGGGCCAAATCACTGAACAATGTACAGTCCTACAAGAAAACTACTTGAGTTATCATGTTGAAATGTTGTGTACTTCTTCTAGGTAGTTGGAAAATGAATCTGTAGCAATACCATGCTTTTCACTCTTTGCAGTAGGTAGATATTGATCAATAAAGACTTTAAATCAAATTTTCTCTGTTTCGGTTTTTTCTGTTCAGGACTCAACTTTACTTTGTATAATCTCAAAGACTACTAAAGCTATCACCTTGAAACTTGGTAGACTTCTTTAGCAAATACATAATTTTAATCTGATCTACAATTGAGTTTATAGCTCAATTTTTCAGTGAGAAAATTCAAAAATTGCTTTCAATTTGGGTGTTACGGAAGCTGAAATTATACACAAAATCATTAAAAAATCATGAATATTAAGGTATATTGTATAAACCTTAGCTTTTAGTTCACATTTTAGCTCTATAGTCATACTATATGTGGTTAAAATTGCAGAATTCTATCTATTACCAGTTCTGAGATTATCACCAGTGAAAGAGTTACTATTTTTAGACATAGCAGCCATTTTTGTCAGAATGACCTTGACCTGAATCCTCCAAATCTTGGTAATCATTATCTGACATGAACATCTTCCACATATCCAAATTTCTTACTTCTCCAATGTCTAGAAAGGGTACTTCCATTCTGAGGTTGAACCTGGCCTTATGAGGGCCAGTGCGCGCCAGGCGTCCTTTGACCGCCCCCTTACCCCCTTGAGTCTGCCAGGCGCAGATTTGGTACTGCGCATGCTCCAACACCCCTGCACTGTGGAACAATAGAATGTTATCACTCCTTCCTCAAGAGCGGGACAGACGACACGCAGGCCCTGGTAGCCCCCAAATGGAGCTGAACTCGTTCGCCTAAGTCATTACCACATAAAACTGAGTCACGGCTGTAGCTTTCAGTACCCGTTCTCTGAGGCTCGGCTGTTGCCATGCGCAAACGTAGATATGTTTCTTAGCTTCTCTTTTGCATGCCCTGTGATATTGTCATATCCTAGACCATAGAGTATCGTAAACGTAGAGCGTGACCTATTTGCATATTATTTACATGACGAAATATGGATTTTCATCGTTTTCTTTCACCTTATTACCCAATCAAATGGTTCTTTCCTCTAGAAATGTTTGTGTAATCACACGCAGCAAAGACAAAAATCTTTGGATATGAGATTTCATAAAACGCTGACCGTTACAACTGGCTAATCAAACTTAAGATAACAAGAGTAGGCGGGGGAAAGTCATCTCGGGGGGGGGGGGGGGGGGGGGGGGGGGCATTGTCCAATCACAAGGTTTGGCGGGTGAACACGTCATGTCAATAATGTATGCAAGTAGGTCACGCTCTACGCTCTAGGATATGACAATATCAATTAGTGGCTGCCCGCATACATACGTTTGGCAAGGCCTGCTGAGCTTTCTGGAAACAAGAACCCATTCGATTGTCTTGAAGCAGTGTGAAGCGACGTCATGCGACACTTCAACAGCACTTCCACCCCGACTACAAGAAGTAACCAAACAACGGCTTTGCGGAAGGGATTCGCTCTACAAGTGGACCTATCACAATGCTCTAGCGCCCTCCAGCACTGTACAGCACAGAAATGCGTGATGGGGGTCATTGTGGGTCAGTTACATGTTTTTGAAAAAATGCACGCCAGAGACGATTAATTTCAATGTCCTTAAGTGACATGCCTTAAAAATACGGTCAAATGCTTGGAAATGAACACCTGATAGCTTTACCTCGACTGTTGTCGCCTGTGTAAATAAACTTCAGAGGCCATCTTCGTTTTAGTGGGCCTGAGTTACAGAGTTGCACCTCACAATTCGTCACAAGCAGCCCATATCATATGCATTTGCTCATAAACAAGTTCGTGGCGGGGGCATAATACGCCTGTCTGTTACTTCGATTCTGTACCTGTGGTGTACTTCATGGCACGAAGACCATTGTCAAGTTGCCGAGTCGTCCTATGCTGCAGGTTCCCTGATGACGCTGGCCTGGTTGCTGCTGGCCAGTGTTGGCATCTTGCTGGCCCGCTACTTCAAGCCCATGTGGCCCGACTCCACCCTGGGAGGCCTCAAGATCTGGTTCCAGGTAGGAAGCACTCGGAGAAATAAACGCCTGATGAGCAACAAAGTCCAGGCACAGACGACGTGCAGGACAGGAGGTGTGTCGATGCCAGGTGCAAACATGTCCACGATCATTCAGAGTGAACGAGTTAAAGAGAGCGTCATGGCCTGCTCCCTCTCTTCCCACGCATTGTCCTTCCTTTGTTGATCTCTTCGTTTCGGTATGTGGTATCTTCTCTGCCATCTTCTTCTGTTTCTCCCTCAAACACCCGCTTTTCCCAGACTATTGTTCCAGACTATTGTGCTTTTGTGCATTTTTCTCACGGTTTCTCCTGTTATTGGAGGCAGAAATGAAATAGATTGATAATGTTCGGATTGTATATTTCAATTTCAATGTTGGTTGCTATTCTAAGTCTACACGCTCACTTCACCTCATCACTAATAAAGATTTAAGTTTACTAGTTTACGTAAATACTTGTATATCTCTTTCCCTGTTTTCTTCAAAAGTATTTTACTACCAAAAGCAGATTTTAAAAGACAATTCATGCGTCCCTGGTTTCTTCGATTGTGCCGGCTGTGGACGTTTCTTCTGGCAAGGTCTGGGCGTGCAGATCAATTTATGTACAAATGTGTTTACTTGGTCAGTAACTCGTATAACCGTGTTTGGATTGTGATTCTATGTTCATCAAACGAATATCATTCCTTAAATTTCTTGTTTATGTTTTCATTCGTAAATGTACTGTTATTTACTTTTCCATTCTTTTGTTGATTTTGTGTGTTTTACATTGATTTATCTAGATCCACCGTGCCTGCATGGTTCTCACGCTGGTGGCCACCGTCATTGCCTTCATCATCATCTTCGTGGAGGCAGGAGGCTACAGCCAGGTGGGAGTTGACATGTAGTACGCTTGCAGCTGCATATACATGTATACGTATAGTAGTGCTGTACTCACTTCCACTGCAGACCAACGTGTGTTGTAAAAAGGCCAGGAAACATTAGAACTGCATGATGACACACTGAGGTGTAGAGGTCTCATGTAAAAGAATGGTGAAAGGCGAAACGGGTGGCAGGAAATGCAGCCGACTGGATGGACGTTAGGAATGGAAGGCAAAGCAGAATGTGTGTTAGAAAGTAGGCCTATTGTTTGTCTTCAGAATGCTTTTAATCTTGGCCGACTCTTGTGTGACCCGGCTACGAATTCTGCCGTGTAAGGTGGGATATCGTAGAATTCTCTCACTGCTCTAACGCGTTGGTAAAATTTCCCCCCAGCTAACACACTCGAGGAAGCGCACCCAGCAACATGAACACTTCAAGACTTACAGTTGCAGGGGATACTCGTCTCAGATGTATTCCCAAGAGGCATTGAAAGGCATCAATCTTGCTGAGATAATGAGTGACTTCTGTGACATCCCAACATGGTGTAATTTATTTTTGCTTCAGAATGTGCATAAAGACTTTCATTCCCTACCCATGCTGGATGGTTGAAGGATATTTATCAATATGTTTTCACCTTCAGGTCACTGGCGAAGGCTATTTGAAAGCACACCCGATACTTGGCATAATTGTAGCGATTCTGGTAATCGTCAACGTAAGTATGATACTGACTGCACAACTGAGTGTTTTCTCGCATTTACTACGAACACACATCGTTTAAAACATTCCAGAATTATACCCTTCCTACGGATGCAAATTACCAACGAAATGTATGATCAGCCCCCCACCTCCCCTCCTCTCTCTCTCTCTCTCTCTCTCTCTCTCTCTCTCCTCTCTCTCTCTCTCTCTCTCTCTCTCTCTCTCTCTCTCTCTCTCTCTCTCTCTCTCTCTCTCTGTGTGTGTGTGTGTGTGTGTGTCTGCGTGTGTGCGTGCATGAGAGAGAGGGGAGGGTGGATGACGGACGGACAGACAGACATACATACAAAGAATCCAGTCTACGCAAACACGAGTGCACATATATCTACGCACATAGATACACGCACGCACATGCATGCACAAACGGACACGCAATTCAAAATAGAAAGCCGAAACATTACAGGGAACGAAAAAAAGTTTTGTTTGTTTGAACAGGCGGGAACCGAACCTGTGATTTCCGGTTGAGATCGCGACATACAAGTACGAACCCACTATTTACTGTCGCACATAAACATACTCACTGAGTAGCTCGCTCGTTTGCAAGTTCTTCATTTGTCGTCATCTTGCCTTGTTTGTGTGTTTTGTTTCCTGAGTGAATTTTTTGCTTGCATATTTTCCTTGTCATGAGTAGAACATTTGAGAAATTATGTGAGTAAAGGCTTAGGCCTATGCGTGGGGAATCTTGTGTTGCAGCCAATCATGGCGTTGTTTCGACCCGGTCCTGATGCCCCCAGGCGTCCCATCTTCAACTGGGCTCACTGGGCAGTGGGCTGCACTGCCTACCTGCTGGGAGGTGGGTGGTTGTGTCGCGTGAGAAAAAACGTCGTGGCGGGAAAAAGCGTTCCTCGTGCGTTTCTTCAGGGCGGATCGTCCAATCACTATGTACACCACTACAAGGATTGCGGCGTACTTTTCAGCCGTGAAATAACGAAAATGAATTATTTAATTTCACGATGTAGAAATAACCATACGATCAGAAAATGTCAAAACTTCAAGACTGACAAATCTGGTTCAAATTGAGTCATTTTTTCTTTCCAGTTTTGATAGAAGACGTCACTACATTTATTGGTATCGACCAATAGAAATATGCCAGCGACCTGTTTTCACATTACGACATTTTTTCATGCTGCCGTCTCCTTCCAGATCAGTCACTCGGAACAGTCGCTCGTTGCTAAAATTTCTATGACATCTCTGAATCTTTAGTTGCTTTTTTAATTATCTAAAGCGTGTCTCTTTGTCGTGCGGTAATCGTTTGATATGGTCGAATTATTGAAACTTTTTTTCCTAAATATATTTTGGATGTACTGCTTTCTGCAATCTCACGCTTGCCTTCCAATGTCATTTACATTTACAATGAA
>JAWQFJ010001631.1:0-17500 GCA_034096865.1 Theodoxus fluviatilis
GCTGAGTGAGTTGGGAGGTTCAAAAGAAACCGAGGAGATCCATGTGGCGAGAGATGATTTCAGATCAAACTCCAACACAATTAAAAATTAAGATACCAAAAAAAACAACATTACAGGAGTTACCTCTCTTGTGCCAGCACTGCAAACTCTACACGACTTGAGCGCCCAAACGCAAATTTTTTGGTTTTCATCACTTTTATTTATAATTTAACGTAATACTGATTAAAACAAATAGTTTAAATTAGCACGTAGCCTTAGATCCATAAGTGAAAACAAAAGACCTCCTCAACCCCAACGCATTCAGATTGAAGGGTCACGCACACGGCGAGCGTTTACTTCCGGAAGTGGCCCAGAATGTCTATAGGCATGGGGAAGATGATGGTGGAGTTCTTCTCTGCAGAGATGGAAGTCAGCGTCTGCATGTAGCGCAGCTGGAGGGCGGCTGGGGAACCCGAGATGATCTCAGAGGCCTCCATGAGAGCCCGGGCAGCCTTCTGTTCTCCCTCGGCTGCGATGACCTGCAGTGACAAAGGCATCGGCAGTGAAGGTGGTGAATGGAGTTGTACCACCAGTCAGCTTTTGCAGGCTGTGCAGTAAGGCCACTGACAGACAAATCACTCCTGCTGATCTCCCTAGTCATTCGCCTTTGTAGGAACTGAATAGGGAGATGTGGTGAGTCTGTTCTTACTTACACCCAACCCAGTTCAGTTCAGTTCAGTTCAGTTCAATCTCTTAACCCTGAGATGGGTTGTTGAGGCACCATTGATGACTTTCAGACAATCTTCCCCCATCGAGCTCTATCCTCTGTGGCTCGCTGTGAGTCAGCAAAGGTCAAGCCTGTCCACTCTTTGATGTTGTCTTCCCACCTCTTTCTCTGCCTGCCTCTCCTTCTCCCACCTGGTACGGTACCTTGCAGGACGGTCTTGGCCAGCTCACTGCCTCTTTTCACGATTGACAGCAGGTCTTCGTACTGTCCAATTGCTCTCCTGATCCTGTTGCTGACTTCCTCATTCGTGACATGGTCTTTATATGAGATGTTCAGAATTTTGCGGTAGCATCTCATTTCCAACCCACAGGGGGAGAAATGCATGAGCACCATGGAGTTGAGTGGACATGGACAGAAGGCTGGAGACACATGTGGGGATGGAGAGTGATGGTCAGTTGTTGGATTAGAGATGAAGGGAGAAGAGGTGAGGGCATTTTGGTGCACATAAGGATTAATGGCATGAAGAAAATGCATGAGCATGTAAAAACATGCATGCATGCATGCATGCACACACACCACACACGCACACACACACACACACACACACACACACACACACACACACACACACACACACACACACACACACACACACAGATTTGAAAAAAAAGAGAATCTATTTGTGTAATCTTGATATGAATATTTTCCCACCTATCATACTCATGCATAATTCATTTAACACTTTTACATGCTTTATTGCATACACACACACACATATACACACACACACACTCACACATGCACACACGCACACATATCAGTCTTACCTTGGCTCTTGCATCTCGGGTAGCCTCTGCCTCTGCAGCCATCGCCCTCTGTAGTTGATGCGGCAGTCTCACATCCTTCCTGTAAAACAACCTTGCCATCAGATCTCGCATCCCACAAGATCTACATGATTCTACAGGTAATGTATGCAACAGCCTGATATTTCTCAATTCTTAGCATCAGATCCCAATAGCTCACAGAACTTACATGATTCTACAGGTAATGTATGCAACAGCCTGATATCTCTCAATTTTCAGCATCAGATCTCAACAGCTCACAGGACTTACATGATTCTACAGGTATCAAATCTCAGTAGTTCTCAGGATCTACACAGCTATATATAGATGATCTACACCTATATGTTCCTGTAATAGAGTCTAGCAGATCTCACTTGCTCACAGGATCTTAAATAATTACCTCCACCATGGAGATTTTGTTTCTTCTCCTGTTCGTTAGTTAGATAGTTATTTGGCAAAATAACTAAAAAAAGTATCCATTAAATGTTGAAGGCTATCTGATTACTCGTTTTGGAATTACAACTAAACAGATAAATTATATCGTGCATTACGAAATTAATTATGTCAAACTATTGATGACGCAGGCTTATATGCATTCCGCACTCAGCTTTCAGCCACTACAATGGACTAAACTTGGTAGGGTCAGGCCTGGCCAGCAGAACATCCTGCCTGAATTAATCGTATGGACCAGAGAAGAGAAAGGAAACTGTGGCTTTCTTGGTGGATGTTTGCATTCTGGGAGTGCTGTCTCTGTCTACCGGTGCTGTGAGCATGTCATATTTTCCCTGCAATACAGGCCAGCATCAGATCTCAATGGTTCACCCACTGTCTCAGCAACCACAGAGGTGGAAGGGCAGAGTGCTCCAGGAGATGAAGACTGGGCATTTCAAAGAGGCCAAGAGAAATATTAGATGCACCAATAACGAGCGTCTTCAAAGGAGAGATCAGAGGTGAATGTCTTAAGAATGAACTCCCTGTCATGTCTTATAGCCCAAGTTTTATTCATAACTGACTTACTACAAGTTTCTAGGAGACAAGGTAGACATGTCTACTCACACTTACTACAAGTTTCTAGGAGACAAGGTAGACATGCCTACTCATACTTACTACAAGTTTCTAGGAGACACGGTAGATATGTCTAATCACACTTACTACAAGTTTCCAGGAGACAAGGTAGACATGACTACTCACACTTACTACAAGTTTCTAGGAGACAAGGTAGACATGTCTACTCACACTTACTACAAGTTTCTAGGAGACAAGGTAGACATGTCTACTCACACTTACTACAAGTTTCTAGGAGACAAGGTAGACATGTCTACTCACACTTACTACAAGTTTCCAGGAGACAAGGTAGGCATGTCTACTCACACTTACTACAAGTTTCCAGGAGACAAGGTAGACATGTCTACTCACACTTACTACAAGTTTCTAGGAGACAAGGTAGACATGTCTACTCACACTTCCACTCTTTCTACTTTGATGCCCCAGCGCTCGGTGGCTTCGTCCAGGATGGTCTGTACAAAGACAAACATGCACACATTAGAGATGATGCAAACACATAAAAAGCTCTGTCTCTCCCCCCCCCTCCCATCGCCCATGATGCCTCTCCTCTCTCATCTCTCTCTTCTCTCTTCTCTCTCTAGTCTCTGCTCTGCTTCTCTCTCTCGCCTCTCATCTCTCATCTCTCTCTCTCCTCCTCTCCTCTCTCTACTTATCTCGCTCTCTCTCTCTCTTTCTCTCTCTTCTCTCGCTCTCTCTCTTCACTCTCTCTCTCTCTCTCTCTCTCTCCCTCTCCCTCCCGCCCACCCTCCCCCCCTCCCCTCCCGCTACCCCCTACCGCACTGCCCTATCCCTCCTTCCCCTCACCCCTCCGCCCCTCCCCTCCCTCTCATCTCATACTCTCTGCTCTCATCTCTCGACTCTCATCTTCTCTACTCGTCTCTCTCTCTCTCTCTCTCTCTCTCTCTCTCTCTCTCTCTCTCTCTCTCTCTCCCTCCTCTCTCTCCCTCCTCTTACCTGCATGCTGTGGCTGATTTGATCACGGTCAGAGAGGATCTCTGAAAGGTTCTTGGTGCCCAGCACATTACGGAGTGTGGTCTGAGCGAGAAGCTGTGTGGAGTGAGCGGCGTTTTCCACATTGGCCACCGAGATGATAGGATTGTGTACCCTGTAGTACACAACAGCATCCACTGACACGGTCACAGAATCCTTCGTCAGAACCTGTAGACAGCAGTCAACAGTACTTTTAAAAACTTTGAACCTTTAATGGTCAGGTCTCAACCCCACATTTAAAGGAATGTACTGAACCAAAACCAAACACTCTAACAAAATAAAAGTAGCCCTATATTCAGTAGTCTCCCCTCCTGCAAGAGTGCAATGTCAGCTCCTCAACCACTGCTCACGAATGAAACCCTGTTTTTAGACAGGCAGATTTAGGCAAGCAAGATTTGGGGTTTGATCATGTGCGAGGTGCAGTTCCGTGGTTCAATCCCTGGGATGGGAGAAATCTGGATGTCTTTTTTCTTAACTGAAGTAAACCATTGCCTGCTTGAGCCACTTGTCACTGTAGTACCCTGCTGTAGTACACTACAGTGGTGTACTACAGTGGTGTACTACAGCAGTGCACTACAGAAGTGTACTACAGCTGTGCCACTACAGCAGTGTACTACAGTGGTGCCACTACAGTGGTGTACTACAGCGGTGCCACTACAGTGGTGTACTACAGTGGTGTACTACAGCAGTGTACTACAGCGGTGTACTACAGCGGTGTACTACAGTGGTGTACTACAGTGGTGAACTACAGCGGTGTACTACAGCAGTGTACTACAGTGGTGCCACTAGAGTGGGGTACTACAGCGGTGTACTACAGTGGTGTACTACAGCGGTGTACTACAGCGGTGCCACTATAGTGGTGTACTACAGCGGTGCCACTATAGTGGTGTACTACAGCGGTGTACTACAGTGGTGTACTACAGCTGTGTCACTACAGCGGTGCCACTATAGTGGTGTACTACAGGGGTGTACTACAGTGGTGTACTACAGCAGTGTACTACAGCGGTATACTACAGTGGTGCCACTACAGTGGTGTACTACAGCGGTGTACTACAGCGGTGCCACTATAGTGGTGTACTACAGCGGTGTACTACAGCGGTGTACTACAGTGGTGCCACTACAGTGGTGTACTACAGCGGTGTACTACAGCAGTGTACTACAGCGGTGTACTACAGCGGTGTACTACAGTGGTGCCACTACAGTGGTGTACTACAGCGGTGTACTACAGCGGTGTACTACAGCAGTGAACTACAGCGGTGTACTACAGTGGTGCCACTATAGTGGGGTACTACAGCGGTGTACTACAGCGGTGTACTACAGCAGCGTACTACAGCGGTGTACTACAGTGGTGCCACTACAGTGGTGTACTTCAGCGGTGTACTACAGCGGTGAACTACAGCGGTGTACTACAGCGGTGTACTACAGTGGTGCCACTATAGTGGGATACTACAGCGGTGTACTACAGCGGTGTACTACAGTGGTGTACTACAGCTGTGCCACTACAGCGGTGCCACTATAGTGGTGTACTACAGCGGTGTACTACAGTGGTGTACTACAGCGGTGTACTACAGTGGTGCCACTACAGTGGTGTACTACAGCGGTGTACTACAGCGGTGCCACTATAGTGGTGTACTACAGCGGTGTACTACAGTGGTGTACTACAGCGGTGTACTACAGCGGTGTACTACAGTGGTGTACTACAGTGGTGCCACTATAGTGGTGTACTACAGTGGTGTACTACAGCTGTGCCACTACAGTGGTGTACTACAGCAGTGTACTACAGCGGTGTACTACAGCAGTGTACTACAGCTGTGCCACTACAGTGGTGTACTACAGCGGTGCCACTACATTGGTCTACTACAGCTGTGTACTACACCGGTGCCACTACAGCGGTGTACTACAGCTGTGTACTACACTGGTGCCACTACAGCGGTGCCACTACAGCGGTGTACTACAGCGGTGTACTACAGGTGCCACTACAGCGGTGTACTACAGCTGTGTACTACACTGGTGCCACTACAGCGGTGCCACTACAGCGGTGTACTACAGCAGTGTACTACAGCTGTACCACTACAGTGGTGTACTATAGCGGTGCCACTACAGCAGTGTACTACAGAGGTGTACTACAGAGGTGTACAGCAGCGGTGTACTACAGCGGTGCCACTACAGTGGTGTACTACAGCAGTGTACTACAGCGGTGCCACTACAGCGGTGCCACTACAGCGGTGTACTACAGGTGCCACTACAGTGGTGTACTACAGCAGTGTACTACAGCAGTGTACTACAGCTGTTCCACTACAGTGGTGTACTACAGCGGTGCCACTACAGCAGTGTACTACAGAGGTGTACTACAGCGGTGTACTACAGAGGTGTACTACAGCTGTGCCACTACAGTGGTGTACTACAGTGGTGCCACTACAGCAGTGTACTACAGCGGTGTACTACAGCGGTGTACTACAGCGGTGTACTACAGTGGTGTACTACAGTGGTGTACTACAGCGGTGTACTACAGCGGTGTACTACAGCGGTGCCACTACAGTGGTGTACTACAGTGGTGCCACTACAGTGGTGTACTACAGCGGTGCCACTACAGCAGTGTACTACAGCGGTGTACTACAGTGGTGTACTACAGTGGTGTACTACAGCAGTGTACTACAGCGGTGTACTACAGTGGTGTACTACAGTGGTGTACTACAGCGGTGTACTACAGTGGTGTACTACAGCGGTGTACTACAGTGGTGTACTACAGCGGTGTACTACAGCAGTGTACTACAGAGGTGTACTACAGTGGTGTACTACAGTGGTGTACTACAGCGGTGTACTACAGCGGTGTACTACAGTGGTGTACTACAGCAGTGTACTACAGCGGTGCCACTACAGTGGTGTACTACAGCGGTGCCACTACAGCAGTGTACTACAGAGGTGTACTACAGTGGTGTACTACAGCAGTGTACTACAGCGGTGCCACTACAGTGGTGTACTACAGTGGTGCCACTACAGCAGTGTACTACAGTAGTGTACTACAGTGACACTTGGCTCAAGCTGGCATAGGTACACAACTTGGCAAAAGCCCTTGTTGTTATTCCCTTACTGGTGCTCAACACTGGCCAGCAGGAAGAACATTCTTCAAAACAAATTCTAGTATACCTTGCTTGAAATGAACATTGCTGAGTCAGTCTGTCATGTTAGATAGAGATGAATAGTCAAATGTGTATGTGTGTGTGTATGAGTGTGTGTGTGTGTGTATGTGTGTGTGTGTGTGTGTGTGTGTGTGTGTGCGTCCGTGTGTGTGTGTGTGTGCGTCCGTGTGTGTGTATAGAGGTGTGTGTGTGTGTGTGTGTGTGTGTGTGTGTGTGTGTGTGAGGGAGAAAGAGTGAGAGAGAGAGAGAGAGAGAGAGAGAGAGAGAGAGAGAGAGAGAGAGAGAGAATGTATATAGATAGAGAGAGAGAGAGAGAGAGATGAAGGCACACACACAGGCGTGCACATGCACACATACACACACACATACACACACCCACGCACTCACACAAACACACACACATATGCACAAACACATACACACACACACTGTGCACATATCTAATGATGTCATACACCTTTTTCCCCTCTTCTCCTTGATGGTTTCTGCCCAACAAGATCAGCACAGCAGCTAATGCACTGAACTTTATCCACAGCAAGCAGTAAGTGTGTGTGGCAAATCCGGAGACGTGATGTGACAACACGTCTGAGCGAAACCCAGCTGATGATGGTGTTTACCAGGCAATGCAGAATGACTGTCTCTATAGACCGCGGACAAATCAAGCAGTATTCTCAAGCACAGAGTCCACAGCTAGTTAATGGGCTGCCATTTATTTAGGATTTCAGTTACCACAGGTGCTAAGACCACAAAATAAAAATGAAATTGTTGTTCAGGCAACATGGCTACACACAAAAATTGGTAGGTAGATCCAACTGTTATTTAAGTAGGCCAGGTTGAGACTGCGCACATTTGTGTATGTGTGTACATGTGTGTGTGTGTGTGTGTGTGTGTGTGTGTGCGCGTGCATGCGAGCGTGTGTGCGTTCATGCGTGTGTGTGTGTGTGTGTGTTAAGAAAGGTTCATCTGAACATAAATCAACATTTCTCCTTTGCTGAAAATTCTTTTAAAATAATTAAAATAGTGCTTATGAGGAGGATGAGACAGCATGCAGTTTGTTGTTTACCTTCAATTTCTTTCTTTTTTTCCTCTCATTTTTTTTCTTTCTATGGTTGATTAACAACTTTTCAGTCAGCAGGAAAAAAAATTGCGTTGTCAGGTAACCGTAACCATAACCATTTTTTTTCTTCTTTTTTCACCTAATGGGGTGGTGTTTTGATGGCAGCACCAGCAGCAAATGTCAAATCCATCACATGGGATGATATCAAGTGTGGCTGCATGCTCCTGCATGAACCCAGGAAGTATCACATTGTTCCCTTTCTCCCTGGATCCATTAGCGCTGGCTAAACAAGGTATTGATTATTGCATTGTGTTCTGCAAACAACCATTAACACTTGCACACACTCCATTTTGGTGAGGAGACATCAGCACCTAGATTCCCTTGTGCAATATTCCCGCCAAAATCGATACAACAGGGAGAACATGGAACTTTACTTGCCAGATGGTGTCCTCAGTTTTTTCCAGCTTTGTAAATCAAAACATAATTCCGAAATCCTCGGGAAAATTCTACTGAGCAGTGATCACCACTTGCAGAAATGTGCAACTCTCATGAATATACATGTACAAATGACATAATGACAATGGGAAGATATGAATAATTCATTATAAAAATGGTAATATACAAGATGCACATATTCTGCTGCAATATCACTGTTCTAACTTATGCAAGATGACGACTCAAGGACAACATGCATGAGTTCAGGGATATCTAGTTAAGCAGCTGGTTGATATTATATCTGGTGAACACACAGATACATACATACACACAAAACACACACATACACACACACACACAAACACTATCACCATGGCTTTGATTCATTGGATCTGGAAGGTCCATGTCCTTTGCAGGCCCAACACAAACACACACACACACAAACACACGCATATGCGTGCACGCAAGTGCGCACAAACACACACATAAACACAAGCACACAAAGACACACACACACACACACACACACACACTTTATTTACAAAACATGCCCAATACTGTGGGATAAAAACCGCTGGCTTAGAACCTCCAGGTTTTGGCAGTAAAAGAATACAGGACGTTTCGTACCCTGGACGTTTCATACCCTGGTCGTTGTGTACCTCATTTAGTCGATTTGTACCTTTTCTACCCTAACCCTAACCCTAACTCTAACCCTAACCCTAACTGTTAGGGTACGAAACGACTAGGTACGAAACGTCCAGGGTACGAAACGACCCGCATCGTAAAAAATCCTTCTTTCTCCTTCACGAATGTCCAATCTCCTCGAAATTACATCACGTTATTCGACGTCAAATGATCATGTCACACATTTTGGATTTGGACTCTGTTGTAGCATTTTCTTGGCAACACCAAAACATTAAAAAGTCACTTTCTTTTCAAACCTCGATTCTGAAAATTTGATAAATTCAATCGGACCTAACTTCCAGTAAGTGTGCAAAATGTCAAGGAAATCCGTCTAGTAGTTTTTGAGATATCAGCCGTTAAGTCAGGACTGACAGACACACAGACAGACAGACACACACACACACACACACACACACACACACACACAGATAAAGCTGTGAGGACCTCCAGTAAACTTGGAGGGATAAAAAGACCATTTCACAAAGAGAGCAATGGAAACCTTACAACAGCTTTCACATTGTGGCAATTTGCAGAGCAACTTGATAACGTTGATACAATTGGGCACGGGTAGGTTTCCCAGAACTATGATATATGCTAGTCAAAAGGCATTAAAAAGGCATTTCCAATTTCTAAAAAGTGTTTGTTGTAATTACGCGCACTGTTCAATCTGTCTTTTCTAGTAAAAGAACATGCTGTCTGCTTTTTCCTCCCATAGTTGATACCAACTCCTGATACCAATCCCTTACCGCGATAGTTGCTGCATAAGCCACGCAGTCAGGTCTGAGCCAATCCAGCCAGACATTTCATGTTTTTCCTGTGATGGGGGGTAAAGGTTGTCTACTTTTCTTTCTGGTGTGACTAGTCTTTATGCAGATTGTTTGCTTTCACTTCATGGAGAAAGGGTTTGTGCATGCCCATACAAGTGGCTGGTGGTGGAGGTCATGAACTTTTCCCCTCAGAGCGGATTATGCAATTAGTCCTAATTATGATGCCATGGTAAGGGTTAAAGAAGACTTCAAATGTCTTTTTGGTTGCTCTCGCTAGCATATTATGGTCCTGGAAAAGCTGTCTCAGATCAAAGAGATTGTAAATCTTACCTCTTGAGGAGGCACGTCGAACGAGACGGTTCTCAAATCAACATTGGTGTACGACTCAATGCAGGGGAGGATGAAGAAAATGCCTGGAGAAATAAAAGTACACAGACAATTTCCAGTGTTTCTAGAGTGACATTTTAAAAATCGCATTTCATATCTAAGCCTGTGTTTGTGTGTTCCTATTCATGAGGACACAAATGCATGCATGCACACATGCATGCACACACACACACACACACACACACACACACAAACACACATATGCTCACACACATACACACATATGCACATGCTCACACACACAGAATTATGTTCACACACACACACACACATGCATGCATGCATATGCATGCACACACAAACACAAACACAAACACATAAATACAAACACACACACACACACACACACACACACACACACACACACACACACAAACAAATACATATGCATGTACACACATGCACATTGTCATACACACACATGTGTGCACACACACAAACACACATACATGCAAGTACACACACACATGCACACACAAATGCAAGTGCACACACACAAACACACACACATGCAAGTGCACACACACATGCACACACACATGCACACACATTAAATCAAGAAGCTCCAGCCATACGGTGCACTTTCATCACGCCTCATGTCTAGAGGTTCAGATTTCAAGGCCTGAGTGTAATGTAATCTTCCCATCATACCAGACGATGGTGACATCTGGTTTTGCACCCCTAGTCTTTTTCACTGTCCAGTCTATTTGAGCAAAAGTAAATCTAAGCTAGTTTTCCTATTGGTGAAGTACCATGAATCAAACAAACCAGTGATAATTTTTCCTCTCTTTGACAACTAATAACAAACAAAACAAAAAAATTATTTTAGGCATTTTCAAACATCAAAGTAATGTTCATGAGGAAAAAATTTATACCACGCATTCTTCTTAATAGATCTCAGAGAAATACATTACTATTCAATCTGGATACAGTACCACTTTCTTGACCAAAGGTCAGCAAAGGAGGTCAAGGACTTCCTCTAGGCCAAAGGTCAGTGGAAAAGATGGAAGGTCAAGGACTGGTCACACTACTGACCTGGACCCTTGGCTCCACCTTGTGCCAGTCGACCCAGTCTGAAGATGACCGCCCTCTCATACTCCTGCACCACCTGTAACGAGCACACGTATATAATACAATTTACATGGGTGTACATACGTACATGCATGCATGTACATAAACACACACATATGGACATATATAGCACATGCTCACACATGCAGACACATACATGCACACATACACACTAACAAAAACACTCATGTACACACCCCACATACACATAGAAGGTTGCACAGATGTTGAAAAACACACAGAGATGAAGGGAAAAAGAGAGAGAAGCAGAAAAAAGACCGGCAGATAGTCCAAATGACTGATGGAAAAGCAGAATTGCAGACAGGCACCCTGACATTCATATATATACATATATTACATACTAAACAAAACAAAGTGTATATGACAGCATTGCTCCTACTTTCTTTTCTAAACCTTTCTCTGATTGACGTCACCAACTAAAAACAGCAGGTCCTGTCAGGGGTTGCCAGTTGAAAAATGCAAAGACTTAGGTGGTTCTAGAAAAATGTCAGAAACTCCATGGTTTGAGCCCTAATCATCATGAAACCTTATTATTGAACAGATAAAGGATTAATGCCTCCATCGACAGGGTTTATGTTTTTGTGCTGGTGGGTGATCAGCCTCAACATCACCACTACCAGTACCACTGCCACCACTATCCCTACCACATCACCACTACCACTGCCACCACTACCCCTACCTCATCACCACTACCACTGCCACCACTACCCCTACCACATCACCACTACCACTGCCACAACTACCCCTACCACATCACCACTGCCACTGCCACCACTATCCCTACCACATCGCCACTACCACTGCCACCACTACCACTGCCACATCACCACTACCCCTACCACCTTACCACTACCACATCACCACTACCACTGCCACCACTACCCCTACCACATCACCACTACCACTACCTCTACCACTGCCACCACTACCCCTACCACATCACCACTACCACTGCCACCACTACCACTGCCACCACTACCCTACCACCTTACCACTACCACTGCCACCACTACCCCTACCACATCACCACTACCACTACCTCTACCACTGCCACCACTACCCCTACCACATCACCACTACCACTGCCACCACTACCACTGCCACCACTACCCTACCACCTTACCACTACCACTGCCACCACTACCCCTACCACATCACCACTACCACTGCCACCACTACCCCTACCACATCACCACTACCACTGCCACCACTACCCCTACCACATCACCACTACCACTGCCACCACTACCCCTACCACATCACCACTACCACTGCCACCACTACCCCTACCACATCACCACTACCACTGCCACCACGTACCCCTACCACATCACCACTACCACTGCCACCACTACCCCTACCACATCACCACTACCACTGCCACCACTACCCCTACCACATCACCACTACCACTGCCACCACTACCCCTACCACATCACCACTACCACTGCCACCACTACCCCTACCACATCACCACTACCACTGCCACCACTACCCCTACCACATCACCACTACCACTGCCACCACTACCCCTACCACATCACCACTACCACTGCCACCACTACCCCTACCACTCACCACTACCACACACCACTACCACTGCCACCACTACCCCTACCACATCACCACTACCACTGCCACCACTACCCCTACCACATCACCACTACCACTGCCACCACTACCCCTACCACATCACCACTACCACTGCCACCACTACCCCTACCACATCACCACTACCACTGCCACCACTACCCCTACCACATCACCACTACCACTGCCACCACTACCACTGCCACCACTACCCCTACCACATCACCACTACCACTGCCACTGCCACCACTACCCCTACCACATCACCACTACCACTGCCACCACTACCCCTACCACATCACCACTACCACTGCCACCACTACCCCTACCACATCACCACTACCACTGCCACCACTACCCCTACCACCACTACCCCTACCAAAACCACCACCACCACCACCACTACTACCACCACTATCCCTACCAACACTACCCCTACCACCACTATCCCTACCAACACTACCCCTACCATCACTACCCCTACAACCACTACCCCTACCACCACTACCCCTACCACCACTACCCCTACCACCACTACTCCTACCACCACTACCCCTACCACCACTACCCCTACCATCACTACCCCTACCACCACTATCCCTACCACCACTATCCCTACCAACACTACCCCTACCACCACTATCCCTACCACCACTACCCCTACCATCACTACCCCTACAACCACTACCCCTACCACCACTACCCCTACCACCACTACCCCTACCACCACTACCCCTACCAACACTACCCTACCAACACTACCTCTACCACCACTATCCCTACCGCCACTACCCCTACCACCACTACCCCTACCACCACTATCCCTACCACCACTACCCCTACCACCACTAACCCTACCACCACTACCCCTACCACCACTACCCCTACCATCACTACCCCTACCTCCACTATCCCTACCACCACTATCCCTACCAACACTACCCCTAACAACACTACCCCTACCACCACTATCCCTACCAACACTACCCCTACCACCACTATCCCAACCACCACTACCCCTACCATCACTACCCC
Organism: Theodoxus fluviatilis; assembly: GCA_034096865.1. NCBI lineage: Eukaryota > Metazoa > Mollusca > Gastropoda > Cycloneritida > Neritidae > Theodoxus > Theodoxus fluviatilis. The sequence goes on from JAWQFJ010001631.1 coordinate 13,791, forward strand.
TACCAACACTACCCTACCAACACTACCTCTACCAACACTACCCCTACCACCACTACCCCTACCACCACTACCCCTACCACCACTACCCCTACCACCACTAACCCTACCACCACTACCCCTACCAACACTACCCCTACCACCACTATCCCTATCACCACTATCCCTTCCACCACTACCCCTACCACCACTATCCCTACCACCACTACCCCTACCACCACTAACCCTACCACCACTACCCCTACCACCACTACCCCTACCACCATTACCCCTACCACCACTAACCCTACCACCACTACCCCTACCACCACTACCCCTACCACCACTACCCCTACCAACACTACCCCTAACAACACTACCCCTACCAACACTACCCCTACCACCACTACACCTACCACTACTATCCCTACCACCACTACCCCTACCACCACTATCCCTACCACCACTACCTCTACCACCACTACCCCTACCACCACTAACCCTACCACCACTACCCCTACCACCACTAACCCTACCACCACTACCCCTACCACCACTACCCCTACCACCACTACCCCTACCAACACTACCCCTACCACCACTAACCCTACCACCACTACCCCTACCACCACTACCCCTACCACCACTACCCCTACCAACACTATCCCTACCACCACTACCCCTACCACCACTACCCCTACCACCACTACCCCTACCACCACTACCCCTACCACCACTACCCCTACCACCACTACCCCTACCACCACTACCCCTACCACCACTACCCCTACCAACACTATCCCTACCACCACTACACCTACCACCACTACCCCTACCACCACTACCCCTACCACCACTACCCCTACCTCCACTACCCCTACCTCCACTACCCCTACCAACACTACCCCTACCACCACTACCCCTACCACCACTACCCCTACCTCCACTACCCCTACAACCACTACCCCTACCACCACTACCCCTACCAACACTACCCCTACCACCACTATCCCTATCACCACTATCCCTATCACCACTACCCCTAGCAACACTACCCCTACCAACACTACCCCTACCACAACTACCCCTACCAACACTATCCCTACCACCACTACCCCTACCACCACTACCCCTACCACCACTACCCCTACCTCCACTACCCCTACAACCACTACCCCTACCACCACTACCCCTACCAACACTACCCCTACCACCACTATCCCTATCACCACTATCCCTTCCACCACTATCCCTACCACCACTACCCCTACCAACACTACCCCTACCACCACTATCCCTACCACCACTACCCCTACCACCACTACCCCTACCACCACTATCCCTACCACCACTACCCCTACCACCACTACCCCTACCAACACTACCCCTACCACCACTACCCCTACCACTACTATCCCTACCAACACTACCCCTACCACCACTACCCCTACCAACACTACCCCTACCACCACTACCCCTACCACTACTATCCCTACCACCACTACCCCTACCACCACTATCCCTACCACCACTACCCCTTCCACCACTACCCCTACCACCACTACCCCTATCACCACTACCCCTACCAACACTACCCCTACCACCACTATCTCTACCACCATTACCCCTACCACCACTACCCCTACCACCACTACCCCTACCACCACTACCCCTACCACCACTATCCCTACCACCACTACCCCTACCAACACTACCTCTACCACCACTATCCCTACCACCACTATCCCTACCACCACTACCCCTACCACCACTACCCCTACCACCACTACCCTACCACCACTACCTCTACCAACACTACCCCTACCACACTACCCCTACCACCACTACCCCTACCACCACTACCCCTACCACCACTACCCCTACCACCACAACCCCTACCACCACTACCCTACCACCACTATCCCTACCACCACTACCCCTACCACCACTACCCCTACCACCACTATCCCTACCACCACTACCCCTACCACCACTACCCCTACCACCACTACCCCTACCACCACTACCCCTACCACCACTATCCCTACCACCACTATCCTACCACCACTACCCCTACCACCACTACCCCTACCACCACTACCCCTACCACCACTACCCCTACCACCACTACCCCTACCACCACTACCCCTACCACCACTATCCCTACCACCACTACCCCTACCACCACTACCCCTACCACCACTACCCTACCACCACTACCCTACCACACTACCCCTACCACCACTACCCCTACCACCACTACCCCTACCACCACTACCCTACCACCACTATCCCTACCACCACTACCCCTACCACCACTATCCCTACCACCACTACCCCTACCACCACTACCCCTACCACCACTATCCCTACCACCACTACCCCTACCACCACTACCCCTACCACCACTACCCCTACCACCACTACCCCTACCACCACTACCCCTACCACCACTACCCCTACCACCACTACCCCTACCACCACTACCCCTACCACCACTACCCCTACCACCACTACCCCTACCAACACTACCCCTACCACCACTACCCCTACCACCACTACCCCTACCACCACTACCCCTACCACCACTACCCCTACCACCACTACCCCTACCACCACTACCCTACCACCACTACCCCTACCACCACTACCCCTACCACCACTACCCCTACCACCACTACCCCTACCACCACTACCCCTACCACCACTACCCCTACCACCACTACCCCTACCACCACTACCCCTACCACCACTACCCCTACCAACACTACCCTACCACCACTACCCCTACCACCACTATCCCTACCACCACTACCCCTACCACCACTACCCTACCACCACTACCCCTACCACCACTACCCCTACCACCACTACCCTACCACCACTACCCCTACCACCACTACCCTACCACCACTACCCCTACCACCACTACCCTACCACCACTACCCCTACCCCTACCACCACTACCCCTACCACCACTACCCCTACCAACACTACCCCTACCACCACTACCCCTACCACCACTACCCCTACCACCACTACCCCTACCACCACTACCCCTACCACCACTACCCCTACCACCACTACCCCTACCACCACTACCCCTACCACCACTACCCCTACCACCACTACCCCTACCACCACTACCCCTACCACCACTACCCCTACCACCACTACCCCTACCACCACTACCCCTACCACCACTACCCCTACCACCACTACCCCTACCACCACTACCCCTACCACCACTACCCCTACCACACTACCCCTACCACCACTACCCCTACCACCACTACCCCTACCACCACTACCCCTACCACCACTACCCCTACCAACACTACCCCTACCACCACTACCCTACCAACACTACCGCCTACCAACACTACCCCTACCAACACTACCCCTACCAACACTACCCCTACCACCACTACCCCTACCAACACCACCCCTACCCATACCCTACCACCACTACCCCTACCACCACTACCCCTACCACCACTACCCCCACCACCACTACCCCTACCACCACTACCCCTACCACCACTACCCCTACCACCACTACCCTACCACCACGACCCCTACCACCACTACCCCTACCACCACGACCCCTACCACCACTACCCCTACCACACTACCCTACCACCACTACCCTACCACCACTACCCTACCACCACTACCCCTACCACCACTACCCCTACCACCACTATCCCTACCACCACTACCCCTACCACCAC
>JAWQFJ010001631.1:25000-32500 GCA_034096865.1 Theodoxus fluviatilis
GAGGGCGTTGTCAAAGACAGGGACTGCTGGAGGGCGTTGTCAAAGACAGGGACTGCTGGAGGGCGTTGTCAAAGACAGGGACTGCTGGAGGGCGTTGTCAAAGACAGGGACTGCTGGAGGGCGTTGTCAAAGACAGGGACTGCTGGAGGGCGTTGTCAAAGACAGGGACTGCTGGAGGGCGTTGTCAAAGACAGGGACTGCTGGAGGGCGTTGTCAAAGACAGGGACTGCTGGAGGGCGTTGTCAAAGACAGGGACTGCTGGAGGGCGTTGTCAAAGACAGGGACTGCTGGAGGGCGTTGTCAAAGACAGGGACTGCTGGAGGGCGTTGTCAAAGACAGGGACTGCTGGAGGGCGTTGTCAAAGACAGGGACTGCTGGAGGGCGTTGTCAAAGACAGGGACTGCTGGAGGGCGTTGTCAAAGACAGGGACTGCTGGAGGGCGTTGTCAAAGACAGGGACTGCTGGAGGGCGTTGTCAAAGACAGGGACTGCTGGAGGGCGTTGTCAAAGACAGGGACTGCTGGAGGGCGTTGTCAAAGACAGGGACTGCTGGAGGGCGTTGTCAAAGACAGGGACTGCTGGAGGGCGTTGTCAAAGACAGGGACTGCTGGAGGGCGTTGTCAAAGACAGGGACTGCTGGAGGGCGTTGTCAAAGACAGGGACTGCTGGAGGGCGTTGTCAAAGACAGGGACTGCTGGAGGGCGTTGTCAAAGACAGGGACTGCTGGAGGGCGTTGTCAAAGACAGGGACTGCTGGAGGGCGTTGTCAAAGACAGGGACTGCTGGAGGGCGTTGTCAAAGACAGGGACTGCTGGAGGGCGTTGTCAAAGACAGGGACTGCTGGAGGGCGTTGTCAAAGACAGGGACTGCTGGAGGGCGTTGTCAAAGACAGGGACTGCTGGAGGGCGTTGTCAAAGACAGGGACTGCTGGAGGGCGTTGTCAAAGACAGGGACTGCTGGAGGGCATTGTCAAAGACAGGGACTGCTGGAGGGCGTTGTCAAAGACAGGGACTGCTGGAGGGCGTTGTCAAAGACAGGGACTGCTGGAGGGCGTTGTCAAAGACAGGGACTGCTGGAGGGCGTTGTCAAAGACAGGGACTGCTGGAGGGCGTTGTCAAAGACAGGGACTGCTGGAGGGCGTTGTCAAAGACAGGGACTGCTGGAGGGCGTTGTCAAAGACAGGGACTGCTGGAGGGCGTTGTCAAAGACAGGGACTGCTGGAGGGCGTTGTCAAAGACAGGGACTGCTGGAGGGCGTTGTCAAAGACAGGGACTGCTGGAGGGCGTTGTCAAAGACAGGGACTGCTGGAGGGCGTTGTCAAAGACAGGGACTGCTGGAGGGCGTTGTCAAAGACAGGGACTGCTGGAGGGCGTTGTCAAAGACAGGGACTGCTGGAGGGCGTTGTCAAAGACAGGGACTGCTGGAGGGCGTTGTCAAAGACAGGGACTGCTGGAGGGCGTTGTCAAAGACAGGGACTGCTGGAGGGCGTTGTCAAAGACAGGGACTGCTGGAGGGCGTTGTCAAAGACAGGGACTGCTGGAGGGCGTTGTCAAAGACAGGGACTGCGGGAGGGCGTTGTCAAAGACAGGGACTGCTGGAGGGCGTTGTCAAAGACAGGGACTGCTGGAGGGCGTTGTCAAAGACAGGGACTGCTGGAGGGCGTTGTCAAAGACAGGGACTGCTGGAGGGCGTTGTCAAAGACAGGGACTGCTGGAGGGCGTTGTCAAAGACAGGGACTGCTGGAGGGCGTTGTCAAAGACAGGGACTGCTGGAGGGCGTTGTCAAAGACAGGGACTGCTGGAGGGCGTTGTCAAAGACAGGGACTGCTGGAGGGCGTTGTCAAAGACAGGGACTGCGGGAGGGCGTTGTCAAAGACAGGGACTGCTGGAGGGCGTTGTCAAAGACAGGGACTGCTGGAGGGCGTTGTCAAAGACAGGGACTGCTGGAGGGCGTTGTCAAAGACAGGGACTGCTGGAGGGCGTTGTCAAAGACAGGGACTGCTGGAGGGCGTTGTCAAAGACAGGGACTGCTGGAGGGCGTTGTCAAAGACAGGGACTGCTAGAGGGCGTTGTCAAAGACAGGGACTACTGGAGGGCGTTGTCAAAGTGAGGCGCGGATACCTTCGAAACAGCTAGAAGGGAGGTCATGGAGGATAAGCGCAGACGGAGGAAAATATCGGCTGCCCAGAGCCCCCTTCCCAGAGCTCCCCTACCCAGAGCCCCCCTTCCCAGAGCTCCCCTACCCAGAGCCCCCCTACCCAGAGCCCCCCTACCCAGAGCCCCCCTACCCAGAGCCTCCCTACCCAGATCCCCCTACGTTGATCCCCCTACCCAGATCCCCCTACCCAGATCCCCCTACCCAGATCCCCCTACCCAGAGCTCCCCTACCCAGATCCCCCTACCCAGATCCCCCTACCCAGAGCTTCATACCCAGAACTCCCCTACCCAGAGCCCTTCTACCCAGAGCCTCCCTACCCAGAACCCCCCCCCTACCCAGAGCCCCACTACCCAGAGCTTCCCCATCCCAGAGCTCCCCTACCCAGAGCCCCCCTACCCAGAGCTCCCCTACCCAGAGCTCCCCTACCCAGAGCCCCCCTACCCAGAGCTCCCCTACCCAGAGCTTCCCCATCCCAGAAATCCCCTACCCAGAGCCCCCCTACCCAGATCCCCCTACCCAGAGCCACCCTACCCAGAGCCACCCTACCCAAAGCCACCCTACCCAGAGATCCCCTACCCAGAGATCCCCATGCCCAGTGTGTATCAGAGAGTGTCGCTCAAAGATTGGCCTACACAGTCACCAGAGGGCATGTCGCTAGAGACTTCATTTCCAGTGATCCTCGGATCCACTGAACCAGCCATCATCATCATCATCATCATCATCATCATCATCATCATCATCATCATCATCATCATCATCATCATCATCATCATCATCATCATCATCATCATCATCATCATCATCATCATCATCATCACTACCACCACCACCACCACCACCACCACCACCACCACCACCACCACCACCACCACCACTATCATCATCATCATCATCATCATCATCATCATCATCATCATCATCATCATCATCATCATCATCATCATCATCATCATCATCATCATCATCATCATCATCATCGGGAGTGGGGGATGGGGAATCGGGGATGGAAGGGAGAGAGAGATAGAGAGTGAGAGAGTGCCCGCGCGAGCGAGCGAGAGAGATAGAGATAGAGAGATAGAGAGAGAGGGGGGGAGAGCGAGAGCGAGAGAGAGAGAGAAAGAGAGAGAGATTTATTGATTGATTATTTCGGCCGACGACCCATTAGACAATTAAGACATGTTATGTACAGTGTTACGTAAATAATAGAGAAAAAGAAAAATGATGGATGAAACCATTGAATACTTCAACGGGGAAAGTCTATTAAAATTTATTGACACTCATATAAAGCTATTGGATATAGATCTTTCCACATATTTCGTGCCTATCAAATATCACGAAGACCTAGAGACATGCTAAAGTATTCACCGCAAAAGAGTTTATATTCAGAGCATTCTTGATCTCGAAAGGATGGTAAAAGTGCAGTACGAAGATAAGGCTTCAAGAAGGTGACACATTTTTGGCTTCATCCTAAATCACTAAGAGATCTGATGTCTTTTTTACATACTCGTACCAGGCTACCTGTAGGTGCAGCCCAGAAAATTGATGTAGCTGTAGAATACGAGGGCTGTACGTTTAGTTTTACATTCACTGATATACATCTACATCTATGCTAGAACGTAACAGTTCGCAATAACGAAATACTTTGAAATAGGGTTGTGTTGTATATCACGAACGTATGATAAATAGTTGTGATTGTGGACTGAGAGATCTGAAATACTTACCTTTTTTATTAAAAAATTAGTTCACATTAACGTGCAGGTCATAAGGAAACGATTTTTTTCTTCAGTGGTTGTGTTATGCGCAATCAGATTTTTATTCACGTTTCCTGATTTACTTTAACCAAGCATGCAAGTCAGCAAAATAATTTTGAGTCAAAGCTTTGGAATTAACTCTCACATTGAGACTAAAATGGTAAAACAGAGCACTTATTTTACGCACCGAAGTCGTTCGAAAGACAAATTTGTTAAGAGTCACATAATTGTCACCATTATATATCAGACTGCATGATGTAGTAAAACTGGGATCAAGATACATCAACATTTTACCATACTGCTGTGTGATCAACAATGTCAAAAAAAAAACAACCAACAATTTAGAAATAATCTTCATTGTTAGTTATTCGTTTAATGTGCAATCACACGGGTTTGTCTGATGTTGTGGACTAAAAGTGAGTAGATTCTTACCGTCGATATGTTGAGTGCAAATGCTGTATTGGGGGGGAGTTCTCGACAGAGGCTCTGGTAACTTTGACTAGATTGACTTTGCAGGGTTACCTTGATGTTCCCTGAGTGTCCAGCAAGCGCGATTTCTGGGGCGGGTTTCAAAATGCGAACATCTCGGTAGATCTACGCAGATCTCGCCAATTGGGCAATTTCGTTCTTTGCTTGCTCGCGAGCCAATCGTAGACGAGCGTAGATTGAGCGAGGCAGTTGGAGCGGTGCCTAGCTAGTGAGATTCAAGATGGCGGACAGCATGAGCGTCGTGTCACTAGGAGTGACGTTTTTGAACGAGTCTTTGGTTAACTTTAACTTTCTTGGTTTACGGTAAGGTTTGAGGTTATTGTGTAAATTGAACATTTTTATTACCACTACCTATGCCCTGATAAGTGACTCCTGAGCCTAGTGCAGTCAAAGACCCTATGTACACTACCGCGCACTAGCGATTTTCCTTTACGCAAAGGGAGGTCAGAATGTAGAGTTACGTCTCTTTGCGAGAGAATTTTCAATTCGAACTTAATGCAGGATTTCTCACCGTCAACCACACATCGTGCACACCATAAAGAAAAAAATCGTAATCTACTTCAATTGTCCAGCAGAGATTGCAGCGAGGTGACAAATTAAGGCACACATGAGTCAGCGGGGAACGAATTATCGAATATTTTCAGTGTCGAAGCGTCACAAAACATAAACCCTAGTCTCGGTCGTCGCCATCTTGGATCTTCGCTCGCCGCTGGGGTAGTTTCTTTTTTAGCTAGCTCTGACTGCGAAGCAAGATCTTGCGACCAAGATCGACTACCTATTTTGAAACCCTCCCCTGATGTGGCTCATTTCCCCTTCTTTTTCCATAACGTACGTCACAGGTTAGAAATATACAATCTAATTGACTCTAAACTAGAGAGCGCACCCCTCTTCCAAGGACGCCACAATTTCCCCTCCATGACCTGTACGTTTTAGCTCATTTTAGCGTCTGATGGCGGTCTCTGTGTGCGGAACTCATTCGCCGTTGTCATCAATAGTTACATCGTCATCTTTATGACGTGCCATACATTTTTCTTAAAAGTTTGTAACTCCAAACAGAGATGACAGATAATCTCCTAAATCTGATGGATTGTTCCCTGGGTTAAACCCTGACGATGCACCGAATTTATTCAGAATCTGTGGTGGACATTTTGTGTTAATTTTCCGAATAACTAACAAATGAACCAATAGAAAAACATAACCACCTTGGCGGGGATAAAAGGCTTTATTCGTGCGAGTGATTGTCTTGAAACCGACACCTTCGAACAGCATTTTCCAAAAAAATTCTCTTCACATCTCCTTCTGATTACGCACGCATCCTCGTCACTCAGTACGTACGGAGATGCCATTTGAGGTCAGGGAGGAGTGTTTTCGCAGTTGTTGTGAAACTGTTTGTACAACAACCCCTAAACCACTGACAGCATTTACTGACTCGATCAACCAGCCGTTTCCATCAACAGCACCGACACACGAAGACTAAACATACGTCACCGGTTTGTCTGCGCAGGCTACGTCGTCGAGGTCAGGTTGACGGAGTGCGTGGCTTTGCGACAAGTATTTCATGTCCTCATTCTCGAGGTCTGCTCCATCGAGCATGATTGGCAATTAGTAGTGAAACCAGTGAACGGACGGATGGATGGATAGAGGAATGGAAGGCTGGATGATTGGATGGATGGATGGATGAATGAATGGATGGATGAATGGATGGATGAATGGATGAATGGATGGATAAATTGATGGATGGATAAATGGATGGATGATGGATAAATGGATGGATGATGGATGAATGGATGGATAGATGGATGGATGGTTCGATGAATGAATGGATGGATGGATGGATGATGGTTCAATAAAATGGATAGATAAATGCATGGCTGGCTGGCTGATGGATAAATGAATAAATGGATAAATGGATTGATGGAGAATTGGATGGATGATTGGATGGATGGAAGATGGATGCATAAATGGATGGATGGATAGATGGATACATTCATGTATGCGTGGATGACGGTTGAATAAAATGGATGGATGGATGCATATCTGGCTGGCAAGCTGGCTGGCTAGTTGGCTGGCTGGCTGGCTGGCTGGCTGGCTGGCTGGCTGGCTGATGGATGAATGGATAATGGATGGATAAATGGATAAATTAATGGCGGAAGGGACAAATGGATGGATGGACGGATGGATGGAATGAGTTTCACGGCCTATCTGCCTTTTCAGGCTATGTAAAGCCATTGATCACATAGCCGACTAGAGCTGGTTAGAGTAACAGCAATTCCTAGCTCCACGTTCCTAGTTGTTCGCATTTTTCGAATTGCGTTGTGAGTTGCGGTGAATCTACCCCCCAACCCACACCTGGAGTGAAACCAATGTGCACAATCTGCAATGTGTGTCAGGCCTGGTTTAGGCCGTGTTCTAATCGGGTGACACTTACTTCTACTTCGCCGATTTTCCGACTTGTCGCAAGCGATGTTGTGACGTGTCGCAAGCGATTTTGTGACGTCACAAGCGATTTTGTGACGTATCGCAAGCGATTTTGTGATGTGTCACACGCGATTTTGTGACGTGTCGCAAGCGATTTTGCGACTTGTCGCAAGCGATTTTGTGACTTGCGGCAAATGTTCTAAGTTCGAAATCAACGTCGACAATCTTGTACCTTGAAGTCCGATGTACGAGTCGCCGTGGTGACCGATGCCGCCTCCTGATTGGCTAGTCTAAGCACGTGGGTCAGAGAGAGATCTTTCATATCTGGAACCTTTGATTTGATTTGGCGCATCTGTTGCATGTACTGTATTTGCTTTCTTCTGAAAAGGCAGGAGGAGAATTTTGTTGTGTTGCTGGTGAAGTTCACATTGCGTTGGATAAGTTTGGGTCCTCTCAGAGGGAAAACATGGTTTCATTCTCGGTTGAATTTGAGGTCATCTTCTGCTCAGAAAGGAGTGTATGATTTGGTTGATTTGGAGGAATGTCTCCATCGGTCACCTTGTCAGCCTGGCATGAGTCAGGGTGGATAACCAGTTCCGGAAGATTTGAGAGAGACAGGTTGGTGATGGCCAGTTGTTCAGTAGCACATACATTTTCAGTCTGGTCAGGAGCAGCAATGGCAGGCTT
>JAWQFJ010001631.1:45000-47500 GCA_034096865.1 Theodoxus fluviatilis
CAGACATTGTCGATGCGTAAACAGATCAGCAGTATTTGCAGTGCCTGTTTTCTTGAACTACGCCGCATTGCATCCATTCGCCAATATCTTTCTGACACTGCGTCTGTTAGACTGGTCACTGCTAGGGTCACTTCAAGGCTGGATTATTGTAATTCAGTTTTGACGGGTCTTCCAGCAGAACAATTGAACCGTCTTCAGCGCGTTCAAAACAGCGCAGCACGTCTCGTGCTGAGGAAGGGAAAACGCGATCATGTGACACCCATGCTTAGGCATCTACACTGGCTTCCCGTGAAATTCCGTTGCCAGTACAAAATTGCTGTTTTGGCCTACCGTCTTTTTGAAGGTACTCTTCCTGTGTATCTTTCGGCATCCCTTCGCACATATCAACCATCCCGTTCTCTCCGTTCAGCAGATGAAAAGCTTCTCAAAATTCCTAGGCGTAGTACAAAATCTTTTGGTGAGCGTAGTTTTAGTTTCAATGCCCCCTCTGTCTGGAACTCGCTGCCGGCTGGCCTGCGTGACGCACCCACTTTAACTATTTTTAAGTCGCAACTGAAGACTCACATGTTTCGACTGGCTTGATCGTAGGTCTTTCTCATGGTCATGTATATTGTTGTATTTATTCTTAGGTCTCTATGTTATATTATGAGTTGTATTATGTGGGTAAGCTTGTTGATGAATGTCTGCGTGTGAATGTGGTTATGTCAGCGCATTGAGTTGTACAGAAGTGAGCTATGTAAATGCTATTCATTATTATTTACTACTACTGCTGCTGCTACTACTGGTACTACTGGTACTACTACTACTACTACTACTACTACTGCTGCTGCTGCTGCTGTTGCTACTACTACTACTACTGCTGCTACTGCTGCTGCTACTGCTGCAGCTAAAGTTGCTGTTCCTACTGTCATGTAAAGAAACACACGAGACTATTGCAATTCTCATCCCTTGAAATGTCTATTTGATCATATTGAATTCATAAATGAATAGTTTTTTCTCCACTAGTGTATTGCTAAGAACCCGCGGAAAGGGAAACAGTTGTACAAATAAAAAGGAAACGGACGGAACAGTTATATCGATTGTTGTATTAAAAAAACAACACCCAGTCGACATCCAAGCAGTTGCCTGATATATTACGCCAATATTTTGAAAGAAAAACTCCAGTTGTTTTAAAAAGCTTGCATGATTACTCGGGAAAATATTGTAGCAGCTGCTTCTAATGATGGCCGACTTATAGTTAGAGGCACAGAGAAACCGATGTTGAGAAGTTCGTAAAACCATATTGTGAACTTTGATCACAGGGCTTATATATACATGATCGCGTGTAGACTTTCACTGCACTGATGAAGGAGCCTACTTGGCCCCGAAAGCTTTGCTAATAAAGTTCTGAAGTTGGACGAAAGTCTCCTTGCTTCTTTTCTCTATCGTGACATCAGTTCTCTAGCAATTTGCGTTGCCGATCTAATTTAGCATTGCATTTTCGAACATCACTTTCGGGAACCTTAGAAACTGCGCATTTAGGAAATGTTGCTATGATAGATAAACCGGAATAAAATTTGAAAAGTATGTGAACTGATCCGGCAATAGATGCTAAAGTCGCTGGAGCAGAACGCCAGGATTTGTGAGTGTAGTTTCTAATATATAACTAGATGGTTTACCCGTCTCCACCTTTTCCCGTCTCCACCTGTTCCCGTCTCCACCTGTTCCCGTCTCCACCTTTTCCCGTCTCCACCTTTTCCCATGTCCACCTTTTCCCGTCTCCACCTGTTCCCGTCTCCACCTTTTCCCGTCTCCACCTTTTCCCCATCTCCACCTTTTCCCGTGTCCACCTTTTCCCGTGTCCACCTTTTCCCGTGTCCACCTGTGCCTGTGTCCACCTTTTCCCGTCTCCAACTTTTCCCATCTCCACCTTTTCCCATCTCCACCTTGACCCGTAAAACCTCGTGCAGCACGAAGCACACGTTGGAGCCGAGTTGCCTCCCTTTGCCGTCAACAGACCCATGACTAAAAAGTTCCAGAGGGAATATCTCCAGACCGGTCGGAGGTACGCCTTCCAAAACGCGACGACTACCCCCATCCAGTCACTGGGGAGCGACATGCCAATTTTCGGGGAGATCCGTGCGCAGGCGGCCAAACGCATTTAGCGGACAGACAGGCAGAGATCCTCGCAGATAGACACAAACCGTTTGGGTTTAATTTATTAAGATATTTGTCAAAATTGAGTTTCAGCTATTTCTTGTTTTTGTAGCCATTCTTCTGGCATCTCTGGAGGGTTTTGAAGATAATTACAGCTTAAAAGGGAGTTGTGTGAGTAGCTTTAGAAAAGAGCTCACCTTTCTGTGAAGTTTGAAAAGCACATATTATGCGTGGGTTGAATCAAAGTTGCAAATCTTCCACGGCATTGTATCTGGTGCCTATTGTGTAATTCTGGAATCCACTCTTTTCAAGGTTTGGTCTGGCCGATCACATTCAATCATCTGGTTAAAATAGTTTTATCAAA
>JAWQFJ010001631.1:52500-65000 GCA_034096865.1 Theodoxus fluviatilis
CAGCCAGGGGCCCGCTCCAGTAGCTCCGCAAGGGAACCGCTCCAGTAGCTCAGCCGGGGGCCTGCTCTAGTAGCTCAGCCAGGGGCCTGCTCCAGTAGCTCAGCCAGGGGCCTGCTGCACTTGATCAGCCAGGGGCCTACTGCAGTAGCTCAGCCAGGGGCCCGCTCCAGTAGCTCAGCCAGGGGCCCGCTCCAGTAGCTCAGCCAGGGGCCCGCTCCAATAGCTCAGCCAGGGGCCCGCTCCAGTAGCTCAGCAAGGTGCCTGCTCCAGTAGGTCAGCCAGGGACCTGCCCCATTAGCTCAGCCAGGGGTCTGCTACAGTAGGTCAGCCAGGAGCCTGCTCCAGTAGCTTAGCCAGGGGCCCGCTCCAGTAGCTCAGCCAGGGGCCCGCTCCAGTAGCTCAGCCAGGGGCCTGCTCCAGTAGCTCAGCCAGGGACCTGCTCCAGTAGCTCAGCCAGGGACCTGCTCCAGTAGCTCAGCCAGGGACCTGCTCCAGTAGCTCAGCCAGAGGCCCGCTCCAGTAGCTCCGCAAGGGAACCGCTCCAGTAGCTCAGCCGGGGGCCTGCTCTAGTAGCTCAGCCAGGGGCCTGCTCCAGTAGCTCAGCCAGGGGCCTGCTGCACTTGATCAGCCAGGGGCCTACTGCAGTAGCTCAGCCAGGGGCCTGCTCCAGTAGCTCAGCCAGGGGCCTGCTGCACTTGATCAGCCAGGGCCCTACTGCAGTAGCTCAGCCAGGGGCCCGCTCCAGTAGCTCAGCCAGGGGCCTGCTCCAGTAGGTCAGCCAGGGGCATGCCCCAGTAGCTCAGCCAGGGGCCTGCTCCAGTAGCTCAGCCAGGGGCCTGCTCCAGTAGCTCAGCCAGGGGCATGCCCCAGTAGCTCAGCCAGGGGCCTGCCCCAGTAGCTCAGCCAGGGGCCTGCTCCAGTAGCTTAGCCAGGGGCCTGCTCCAGTAGCTCAGCCAGGGGCCCGGTCCAGTAGCACAGCAAGGGGCCTGCTCCAGTAGCTCAGCCAGGGACCTGCTCCAGTAGCTCAGCCAGGGACCTGCTCCAGTAGCTCAGCCAGGGATCTGCTCCAGTAGCTCAGCCAGGGGCCCGCTCCAGTAGCTCCGCAAGGGAACCGCTCCAGTAGCTCAGCCGGGGGCCTGCTCTAGTAGCTCAGCCAGGGGCCTGCTCCAGTAGCTCAGCCAGGGGCCTGCTGCACTTGATCAGCCAGGGGCCTACTGCAGTAGCTCAGCCAGGGGCCCGCTCCAGTAGCTCAGCCAGGGGCCCGCTCCAGTAGCTCAGCCAGGGGCCCGCTCCAATAGCTCAGCCAGGGGCCCGCTCCAGTAGCTCAGCAAGGTGCCTGCTCCAGTAGGTCAGCCAGGGACCTGCCCCATTAGCTCAGCCAGGGGTCTGCTACAGTAGGTCAGCCAGGAGCCTGCTCCAGTAGCTTAGCCAGGGGCCCGCTCCAGTAGCTCAGCCAGGGGCCCGCTCCAGTAGCTCAGCCAGGGGCCTGCTCCAGTAGCTCAGCCAGGGACCTGCTCCAGTAGCTCAGCCAGGGACCTGCTCCAGTAGCTCAGCCAGGGACCTGCTCCAGTAGCTCAGCCAGAGGCCCGCTCCAGTAGCTCCGCAAGGGAACCGCTCCAGTAGCTCAGCCGGGGGCCTGCTCTAGTAGCTCAGCCAGGGGCCTGCTCCAGTAGCTCAGCCAGGGGCCTGCTGCACTTGATCAGCCAGGGGCCTACTGCAGTAGCTCAGCCAGGGGCCTGCTCCAGTAGCTCAGCCAGGGGCCTGCTGCACTTGATCAGCCAGGGGCCTACTGCAGTAGCTCAGCCAGGGGCCCGCTCCAGTAGCTCAGCCAGGGGCCTGCTCCAGTAGGTCAGCCAGGGGCATGCCCCAGTAGCTCAGCCAGGGGCCTGCTCCAGTAGCTCAGCCAGGGGCCTGCTCCAGTAGCTCAGCCAGGGGCATGCCCCAGTAGCTCAGCCAGGGGCCTGCTCCAGTAGCTCAGCCAGGGGCCTGCTCCAGTAGGTCAGCCAGGGGCATGCTCCAGTAGCTCAGTAGCTCAGCCAGGGGTCTGCTCCAGCAGCTCAGCCATGGGTGGTATGTGTGATTCCAAGCAGCCAAAGAGGCTGCTGGGGGGGGGGGGGGGGGGGGGGGCATAAGGACAGGGTCAGATCATTCAGATCTAAACGTGCATTTTAACTACCTTGGAAGGTCGCTCCTAACTCTTGTGCAACAACAAACTGATGGCCAAGTTCCCTATTCAACCCCAAGAAACACTACCACTATACACGCCTGTAACAATCACACAGAAAATCGACTTCGGGCTCTCCTGGAATGAGAGTGTTCTTCTAGCATAGTCATTTTCGGTTCATCGGCAAAGTTATCACCATGCCCTCTCGCAGGATCGTTGCTGAGTTATTGTCGTCGCATTGAGTATTAAATATGCACCTATTTGAATCATGATCATCGCTGCTGCTATTGTCTTGTACTCTGATAGTGTAGAGTCGTCCTCACGATATGATTGCATTACCGTATTGACGCTTGTTTCATCGTTTCCCTGCTTTGTTCAATCTCTTTGATTTCTCGTCACAAAATAGAGACATTTTTGCCTGTTCGATTGAAATATCACCTTCACACGCAAGTTGCCTTTTAATATAAAAAGCATGTTACAGATTGCAAACATTATCAGTTTTGCGTGAAAACTGACAGAGGTATCTATCTATCTACATGTGGTGATTTTTGTTCATTCAGGGTATTTATCATTGAAAGATAAAGGTAAAGGTGTGTGTTTATGTAGCCACCTATCACCCATGTCAGGGTCTCCATCCGCTTCCCACTTTACCCCCTGATCACTGGGCCGCTTGATCAATCCTTCACTGGCACCTGAGGACAAGCATAGTGACAGATACAACACAGTCAGGTAGCAGCACCAATTCCACTTCATGGGGGGTATTCCAAGCGGATGCTGGCTCATTGTCGCAGAAAAAGATTAATAATATTGCACTGACCCATCTTTGCCCTCACGGGTGCCCGGGTATACTCCTGGTTGGGGGAAAGCAATGGCTGTGAAGCACCTTGCTCGAAGGTGCAACTCCAGAATCCCTGCAGCTTCGAACGCTGAACCTCATTAGCTGCAAGTAACTGCAAGTCAAGCGCGTTAACATCTCGGCTACACAGAATCATACACGGCATACCTCGGCAAGGCAAGGCAAGGCAAGACAAGGCAAGGCAAGGCAAGGCAATGCAATGCAAAGCAAGGCAAGGCAAGGCAAGGCAAGACAAGGCAAGGCAAGGCAAGGCAAGGCAAGGCAAGGCAAAGGCAAAGCAAAGGCAAGGCAAGGCAAGGCAAAGGCAAGGCAAGGCAAAGGCAAGGCAAGGCAAGGCAAAGGCAAGGCAAGGCAAGGCAAGGCAAGGCAAGGCAAGGCAAGGCAAGGCAAGGCAAGGGAGGCAAGGCAAGGCAAGGCAAGGCATGGTAAGTGAGACAAAAACTACACAACACAGCGCAGATTAAAGAAAAAAGCAAAAAAGGAAATACATGCACTGATCAGATAGCTTCCGTATGATATTGCACTATAGGCGTACAGTTTACACTAAAGGAGAGAGAGAGAGAGAGAGAGAGAGAGAGAGACAGACAGACAGACAGACAGACAGACAGACAGACAGACAGACAGACAGACAGACAGACAGACAGACAGACAGACAGACAGACAGACAGACAGACAGACAGACAGAGACGGAGAGAGACAGACACAGAGAGAGAGAGACAGACAGAGAAGGAGGGGGAGGAGGAGGGAAGAGGGGGGGGGAGCGTGAAGGGGAAGGAAAGTGGGACGGGGAGGAGGAGAAGTAGGGAGAGGAGGAGGTGGAGGAGGAGGAGCAGGAGCAGGAGGAGGAGGAGGAGGAGGGACGGGGAAGAGGAGGAGGAGGAGGAGGAGGAGGAGGAGGAGGAGGAGGAGGAGGAGGAGGAGGAGGAGGAGGAGGAAGAAGAAGAAGAAGATGAAGATACAACGCTATGGTCATGACAGGTAAGTTTTCTTGGTCACTTCAAGCCCAAGAAAGCAAATGCAAAAAGAAAACCAGAGAATAATATATTTCAGCGTGAAGAAACTTCAGACAGGCATGAAAAAACCTCTGAGATCAAAAGAAAATGACACTACTTTGTTTTTAGTCTCGTTGGCTTTTTGTGAGTCTAGAAGATCGTGAACAGGCGAGGAACTTAGGCGTATAATAACAAATCAGAACCACAGAGATCTGAGCAACTACAAGCATGGAAAAGAAGCATTCTCATTCAGGATACGTCCAAGAAAATTCTGCACAAATAAACAGGGACAAATAAATATATAAACACCAACGTATTTTGCTAGGTTCCGCCGATATATTGGAGATGTAACTGTTTCAAAAACACATAATTCGTACTCTGTATCTTGTTTATTTGACGTAACTTTGTTCCAAATGGACATGCATATCTTTGCCAAGTATAATGCTTTGTTTTGATTTTTCTTTGGTAATGTATGGAGGGAACATCTTATGAAACAAATTTCTAAATTTAAGAGCATGCAGCTAAAGGTAGAAACTAAAGTAATGAATTTGTTGAAATAGCGATTTGTATCGGCTTTCATGAAAACGTTTCAAACTTCAAACTTTTAAGAATATAGCCGTATCTCTTTGAGACACAACTGTTGGAACAGCTTGGGCTGAATACAGGCAGTCGCCTCCAAAATTACACTGCGAAGAACAGAAAAAGACATAAAAGAGGATAAAAGGAGTTGTTGAAAAGACAGAAGACATGAAAGAGAATAAAAGGAGGTGTTGAAAAGACAGAAGACATAGAGTTAGATGCTGAGTCAATAGGGATTCAGCTTTTTGTCGTTCCAGAGCCCTCTCAAAATAAATTACTTCAAGACGATATTAGACTTTGTTCTTCAGTTTCGATGTAAAGATATTGCTATTAAAAAACCACACATTCAGCAACATTGTTGGGTTGACGTAAGTTGTGGTGTACGCGAGAGTTCAAGCTAACTCGCGCAATTTTAGAATGTGAAATTTGTACATAAATTTTCCATGAAGTGAAGCAAAATAAATTCCTTTCCAGATGAAACGTCGTCTGCGTCCTTTTGCAACGAAATTCATCAAATAAAAATATGGCGTTGTAGCGATACTTGTACCTGCAAAACTGTGAGGCAGACACAAGCTGTGATGTGCACGAGAGTTCAATCTGACTCGTGCAATTTTAGAATGAGAAATCGTATATCCATTTTCCATGAAATGAAGCAAAATAAATTCATTTGAAGATGAAACGTAATATATGTCCTTTCTCATTTAAAGACAAGAAAAATCTTCCTGTGCCCTCGTAGCGGGAGTTTGCACAAAAAAAACATTTTGCCATGAAAACTGAGTTAGGTGAGACACACACACACACACACACACGCACACAATCACATACACACACACACATACACACACACTAACACACACAAATACATACATACACACACGCGCGCACACACGCACGCACACACGCATGCATGCATACACACACACGCACGCACGCATGCGCGCACGCATGCATACACGCATACACACACATACACACACAAACACATACACACACACACGCACGCACACACGCATGCATGCATACACACACACACACACGCACACGCAAACACACACACACACACACGCGCGCGCGCGCGCGCATCAAGCGAGATGGTAGTCATGAAATGAAACAAAACTCGAAGCCGGAATAGACCAGCATAACAAAAACACTGAAATTCCTAAGAGATTTCGCGTCCCTGCCATTATCTGCCGGGGAGTTTTCGGTGGGTTATGTTTCCTTTTCCGGGAGAGTAAACCATCTTGCCAAAATAAAAAGGAAAAAAAGGAAATAAACCAGGAAACTCAGGCCGGCATCACTGCACATAATTCTCCCTGCCCATGGAATGAAAACTCCTGCGTGCACCGACCGAGTTTTGGCGCGGTCTGCTTTTGCCACCTCCGCGTGCAGAAGAGCTCTTCCAGGCCTTGATGATGATGTCAGAAGCGCCGACAAAAAGCAACATCCCGGAGGCGTCCTCCGATGGCTACCACGTGTTCTTATAGAAGCGGCTTCGTAGCTTCCAGCCACTCGCCCAGTCTTCCTAGATGTTTGGACGTTGCGGACACTTTGAGTACATTTTTCTCACTTCATGGCGAAACAAAGAAACATTTCCCGCCCATTAAAACGTCGGGACGACCCGCCCGGAGCAGAACTCTCGCTCCGCTCCGCCGCGAGCTCGGCGCGGTGTTTAAAGCGGAGGCGAAGTAGCCCCGAGCGACCCATGAGGGAAGGACGGTGGCCGCGCAAACGGCGGTAATGCTACTCAGCTGGTGCCGGAGCGAGGCGAGGGGCGACGGGGAGAAAATGATTGTAAAATGGAAACAATAAGTCGGCGTCTGCGGTCTCTTTGAAGTCCTCTTTGCACCATATCCTCTCGCTCTAATTGTCCTTGTGGACCCGCCTGATGGACCGCACATGCCCGGATGAAAGACGCCTTGCCCGCCAGCGACCGAAGGGGCCCCGGCCTCGCAGGAACTGAGTCGAGAGTAACCTCCCCCTGACCAGCAGTCGTCGAGTGCTTTTTGTCTCGGGGCCTCCCGGTTTTGTTTGCACGGGCGATCTCCCGCCCCGAACTCGCTTTTTGGCGCCAATCCGTCGTACGGGAAGAAACGCCGAGCTCTTAACGAGCCGTTATAACTTGCACCTTGCTGGGGCTGAGCGAGAGGCCATTGGGTACACTCCGTCCCATAATCCTTCTTCTAGTACTCCCTTCTTCTCCCCATCCCCTCCTTCCCTCCTTTTCTCCCGCTATTCCTCCCCCCTCTGCCTTTCCTCTAACCCCCCCCCCCCCCCCCCCTCTCCTGTGTAGTTTTTGGTGTGTATATGCTTTCCTGCCCGTTGTTTTGAGTTTGTCGGGGAGGTATAGCGTCCTTTGCGTAGTGAAGTTCGCTTCTCGGCTTGATTGGACGTCAGAAAGCCGGTGTAGTTACAAGCGTGGCTGCTTAAACTACCTTTTGTGCTTAGGATATATGGTGCTGTTCATTGTTGGTATGTGGATGTATTTGAAGTGCCTGCTTTGAATAAATCCCCACCCCCCCACCCCACCCCACCCCTTCCTCGTGAATTATCAATTAATCGCATTCAGCTTATTAATGTTTAGAGATCTCTTTTGTCCTTCGTGATGTTTTCGTGCTAGTACTTCTCTATTTTTCTGCTGCTGCTGCTGCGAAATTCTACTGCTGCAGCTGTTGCTGCTAAATCCTGCTCCAGCTGTTGCTAAGTTCTCCTGCTGCTGCTGCTAAATTCTGCTGCTGTTGCTGCTGCTGCTGCTGCTGCTGCTGTTGCTGTTCCTGGTAAATTCTTCTCCTGTTGCTGCTGCTGCTGTTGTTGCTGCAAAGTTCTGCTGCTGCTGCTGCTGTTGCTGTTTATGGTAAATTCTTCTCCTGCTGCTGCTGCTGCTGTTGTTGCGGCACAGTTCTGCTGCTGTTGCTACCAAGTTCTGCTCCTGCTGCTGCTAAATTCTGCTGCTGTTGCTGCTAAATCCTTCTTTAGCTGATGCTAAGTTCTACTGCTGCTGCTAAGTTCTGCTGCTGCTGTTGTTGGTGCTAAGTTCAGCTGCTGCTGCTGCTCTTCCTGCTAAGTTATGTTGCTGCTGTTGCTGCTAAGTTCTACTGCTGCTGCTGCTGCTGTTGCTGCTAAGGTTTGCGGCTGTTGCTGCGCAGTTCTGCTGGCGTCACTGCTAAATTCTGCTGCTGTTGCTGCTGCTGCTGTCACTGCTAAATTCTGCTGCTGCTGCTGCTGTCACTGCTAAATTCTGCTGCTGCTGCTGCTGCTGCTGCTGCTGTCACTGCTAAATTTTACTGCTGCTCCTGCTGTTAAGTCCTGCTGCTGCTCTTCTTGCTAAATCCTATTGCTGCTGCTGCAGTTGCTGCTAAGTTTTCTTTGCTTCTGCTACTAAGCTCTGTTGCTGCTGTTGCTAAGCTCTGCTGCTGCTGCTGCTGTCTGTGCCTTCTGCTCCTATTTTTCTTTTGCATCATCTCCTTCGTCTTTCTCGTTCTCTTCGCCGTCCTTGTCATCCTCGTTAACGTACTCGTTCTTGTCTTTGTTCTGTTTATCTCCCTGTCCTCCTTCTCTTCCTTCTCTTTGTCCTGTTCCTTTTTTCTACTTCTTCTCCTCGCTCTACTTGTCCTCTTTGTCCTCCTCCTCTTCGTCCTCCTGCCTCTTTTATTGATGCACCTTCTGAATATCTCTGTCCTGCTCCTGTTCTGCTCCTCCTTCTCCTGCTCTTCCTCCTTCTCCTGCTCTTCCTCCTTCTGCTCTTCCTCCTTCTCCTGCTCTTCCTCCTTCTCCTGCTCTTCCTCCTTCTCCTGCTCTTCCTCCTTCTCCTGCTCTTCCTCCTTCTCCTGCTCTTCCTCCTTCTCCTGCTCTTCCTCCTTCTCCTGCTCTTCCCTCTGCTTCCCAGTACAGTTGGTCCATTACACGTAGTGGAACAGACGACGGTCCTCAAGGTTCAAACAAAACAAACATCTAATGAGACGATGTACTCAGTTAAGAAGCAAAAATAAGTTGCTCCTCTTGCTCATATTCTTCTGTTTCCTAAGTACAGTTGGTCCAATGCTTGTACTGGAATAAACGACAGATCTGAAGGTTCAAACTAAACAAAACATTTAATGAGACAATGTACTAAGAAAGTAATAAAACTACATCAGATGTTTTGTTTTATTTGAGCCTTGCGGACTGTCGTCTATTCCACAACATGTATTGAACCAAACGTTGTCATAGTAACAGATCCAGCAGCTCCTTCTGCTCCTCCTCATTCTGCTGCTACTCCTACTCCTCCTCCTACTCCTCCTCCTACTCCTCCTCCTTCCATTCCCAATCCCTTCTCTCTTTCAGCCGTTTTACTCACCTTTCCTATCTCATTCCTCTTCGGTCTCTCCCTCCAGCACCAATTAAATCGGAAATTGCAAAGTTGGAAAAAATCAACTTCCGGAGGCCATTAAAATTTGAATTAGCTGCCTATAGCGGCCTGGGCTGCTGGCCACACACAAACACTCCCTCCGGAGCGCAGGTGAACAAATACTTTCCTCCTCTCTCCTTCCATCCACTCCCATCTCACCACTCACCCACTCACCCACCCACCCAACCCCATCCAACCACCCCCCTCCCACCCCCAACCCCCAATAACCCCCCTGTTCCTTCCTCTTTGCTCCACCACCTTTTCCAAATGCATGCTACTGGTGCGGGGAACGCCATGTAGACAGCCCAAGATCCGTCTTGCAGGAATCTTTGGTGATTACCTCATGTCCGAATTGACCTGCCATTGCTGCCTGGGGAGGAAATAATTCGGAGAATTCTAGGAATGCCAGCCATCCCTCACTTACAGCCCTGGGCTACAGGCGCCCACACAATGGTGCAGATGAAGCCAGGGAAAAGGGGAAAGCCAGACGGAACCTGTCTAGAAAAGGTGTTTTGATGTTTTTCTCGATGACACGACTCCCACACCGACTACCACCACCACAAGCCGCAGCAACAGCACCAGCACCGTCACTAATACCACCAACAGCGTCACTAATACCACCAACAGCGTCACTAATACCACCAACACCGTCACTAATACCACCAGCACCGTCACTAATACCACCAACAGCGTCACTAATACCACCAACAGCGTCCCTAATACCACCAGCACCGTCACTAATACCACCAACAGCGTCACTATTACCACCAACACCGTCACTGATACCACCAACAGCGTCACTAATACCACCAGCACCGTCACTAATACCACCAACAGCGTCACTAATACCACCAGCACCGTCACTAATACCACCAACAGCGTCACTAATACCACCAACAGCGTCACTAATACCACCAACAGCGTCACTAATACCACCAACAGCGTCACTAATACCACCAGCACCGTCACTAATACCACCAACAGCGTCACTAATACCACCAACAGCGTCACTAATACCACCAACACCGTCACTAATACCACCAACAGCGTCACTAATACCACCAACAGCGTCACTAATACCACCAGCAGCGTCACTAATACCACCAACAGCGTCACTAATACCACCAACAGCGTCACTAATACCACCAGCACCGTCACTAATACCACCAGCACCGTCACTAATACCACCAACAGCGTCACTAATACCAACAGCGTCACTAATACCACCAACAGCGTCACTAATACCACCAGCACCGTCACTAATACCACCAACAGCGTCACTAATACCACCAACAGCGTCACTAATACCACCAACAGCGTCACTAATACCACCAACAGCGTCACTAATACCACCAACAGCGTCACTAATACCACCAACAGCGTCACTAATACCACCAGCACCGTCACTAATACCACCAGCACCGTCACTAATACCACCAACAGCGTCACTAATACCACCAACAGCGTCACTAATACCACCAACAGCGTCACTAATACCACCAACAGCGTCACTAATACCACCAACAGCGTCACTAATACCACCAGCACCGTCACTAATACCACCAACAGCGTCACTAATACCACCAACAGCGTCACTAATACCACCAACAGCGTCACTAATACCACCAACAGCGTCACTAATACCACCAACACCGTCATTAATACCACCAGCACCGTCACTAATACCACCAACAGCGTCACTAATACCACCAACAGCGTCACTAATACCACCAGCACCGTCACTAATACCACCAACAGCGTCACTAATACCACCAACAGCGTCACTAATACCACCAACAGCGTCACTAATACCACCAACAGCGTCACTAATACCACCAACAGCGTCACTAATACCACCAACAGCGTCACTAATACCATCAACAGCGCCACTAAAAGCACCAACAGCGTCACTAAAACTGCCAGCACCGTCATTAAAACCTACAACAATGTAACTAAAACCGCCAGCACCGTCACTAAACCACCAAAAACGTAAATAAAACCACCAGCAGCGTCACTAATACCACCAGCAGCGTCACTAATACCAACAACAACGTCACTAAAACCACCAACAGCGTCACTAAAACCATTAACAACGTCACTAAAACCACCAACAGCGTCACTAACACCACCAACAGCATCAATAAAACCATCAACAACGTCACTAAAACCACCAACAGCGTCTCAAAACCACCAGCACCATCACTAAAACTATCAACAACGTCACTAAAACCACCAACAGCGTCACTAAAACCATCAACAATGTCACTAAAACCTCCAACAATGTAACTAAAACCACCAACAGCGTCACTAAAACAACCAACATCGTCACTAAAACCATCAACAGTGTCACTAAAACACCAACAGCACCACTAAAACCACCAACAGCATCACTAAAACCACCAGCACCACCACTAAAACCACCAACAGCGTCACTAATACCACCAGCATCGTCACCACCGTCAGTACCACCACTGTCTGAACCACCACTATCACTGCCACCACTACTGCCACTAACACGACTATCGCCACCACTGCCAATACCACTACTATTACCACCACCACCACTGCCAGTACCACCACTGTCACCACCACTGTCAGTACCACCACTATCACCACCACCACTGCCAGTACCACCACTATCACCACCACTACATCTGCCAGTATCACCACTTTCGCCACCACCACTGCCAGCACCGCCACTGTCACCACCACTGCCAGTACCACCACTGCCAGTACCACCACTGCCAATACCACCATTGTCACCACCACCACTGCCAGTTCCACCACTGTCAGTACCACCACTGCAAGTACCTCCACTGCCAGCACCACCACTATCACTGCCACTGTCAGTACCACCACTGCCAGTACCACCACTATTGCCACCACAACAACTGCCAGTGCCACCACTTTCACCACCACTACCACTGCCAGTACTACCACTATCACTGTCACCACTATCACCACCATCACGACTGCCAGTATCACCACGGCGAGTACCACCGCTATCATCACCACTACAACTGCCAGTACATCATCACCACCACTACCACTGTCACCACTATCACTACCACCAACACTGTCACGACTACCACCGTCAGTGCCACCACTATCACCATCATCATTGCAAGTACCACCACTAACACAACAATCATTAGCGCAACAACGACTGTCACCACCACCACTACCAGTGCCACCACTATCACCATCACCACTGCTAGAACCACCATTATCATCATCACCACCACAGTCAGTCCCACCACTATCACCACCACTGCCAGTGCCACCACTATCACAATCACCACTGCCAGTACCACCACCACCACAACCACCACTGCCAGTACCACCACCACCACAACCACCACTGCCAGTGCCACAACTATCACCACCACAACCACCACTGCCAGTACGACCACTATCACCGTAACCACTGCCAGTATCACCACTATCACCTGCACCACCACTATCACAACCACCACTGCCAGTACCACGACTATCGACACCACCACTTCCAGTACTAGCACTATCACC
>JAWQFJ010001631.1:70000-80000 GCA_034096865.1 Theodoxus fluviatilis
ACCCACTCTTCCTGTCACTCACTCCCATTTTTCTATACCTCGTAAACATGATGGAGATTGAGGAAACTCCTGTTATGACGAATATCTGTTTTTTTTTGCACGTCATTGACGTCGAAGCAACAATCTCACAGTCACAGAGTGGGGACGGTGCATCATAACTGTTCACCTTACACATTCATACTCATTCACGCGCACGCGTTACAACACATAGTCATGACACAAGGCAGCCGCCGATTGGGGAATAGCAAGAAAGAATCCAGATTTCTCCATCCCAGGGATTGAACCACGGCACTGCTCCTCGCACCTAATCAAATGCCAAAGCTTGCTCACCAAAATCCGCCTGTCAACAATTTTCCTGACCTCTCGGTTTTCAGGGCACATGCTTTTATCATTTTATCTTTCCTCGGCTCATCTGAATACCCCCGACATCCATCCGTCTCTTCCTCCACCTTCACCCCCTCCCCTCACCCCTACCTTCCGACCATCTCATCTTCCAACCGTCTCTTATGCCTCCTTCTCCGTTGTTCCCGCTTCACACACTTGAGTCTATTTCCAATCCTAACCACCCCTTCCTATCTAACTTTACCCCCCTGAATTTCCTCTGCTTCCTCGCTTCCTGGTTTACTTCACTCTCTGATCTGTAGCCAATCGCTGCATCTTGGTGGTCCGTGTATAGACGCACACTCTCCTTCGCAGGCACCTTCCAGGTCTCATGAAGGCGTCCACGGGTATTTTGGGCAGTGGCGGCGAAAACAAAGAAAACCTCTTGCGCCCAGGGCGGAAACCCCATGCTTCCTCTTGGACTCGCTGGCTGGAAGACCTCGTCTTGGCTAGAGGGCCAACGCTGCAAACAAAGCCTGAACAAAACATGAACGAGTCTGTGGGTGTTGTGCAACGCTTTCTCGCTCCTTGGCTCCGCGGCTGAGTGGTCGGAGCGTTTGATCTGCAGTGGCTTGCGGCTGACGGGTGCGGTGTTCGAAGCTGCACAGATCCTAGAATCGCATCCTTGGGCAAGGTGCTTAGCTCATATGATGCCACGCGCTCACCATATTCGTGGGCGATGCGTAGGTTCACATGATGCCACCAATTCGAATGATTTTCCTAAGTGTAAGGGGAAGATCGAATGCAAGGAACTAGACTCAATTTTATAGCTTTGTTTTTTTTTATACGATTTTTTTAAAGATACGTCTATGTTTATGCAATTCCAGGGATACGACGTACCAAAACTACTGAGCCTTAAATAAACCAACCCACATTGCCTCTCCTATCGAGGAGTAAAACTGGTCACTGGGCGCTGCACAATGACGTATGGGGGACAAAATTCCCCAACAGAATTATATTTTTAAAAGGGACAAGAATACAGATTATCATTATCATGATGATGATTATTATTGAGTTGTTACGGATGACTGTTATCTATTGAGCGTTGCACTGCAAAATATTGGAATGTTAAAAGCTTTAATCAATGACGGATATTCGTGCAGAAACGTGTAAATCCTGATGACTGGATGAAAAAATTGACTTGTGTCAAATTGTCGTGCAGCGCAACCACGCTTTTTGACATTTGTATGATTTTCTTCTTTAAACTGTTTCATTCTGATTATTAAAAGTAAAATATTGAAGAGTGGCAAGCGTTGTATAGCGCTAGATCTTGCATTCAAGGATTCTAGTGCGTGAAAAACATGACGAGAATTAACAAAATGACAAAGGTAAATGTGATTTTTACATGATGACCCATCACCCGAGTCTGAGCCTCAAACCGATTAATATTTTACCTCCCCAATCCCTGGGCCACCTGATCAATCCTTCACTGGCAACTGACGACAAACACAGCGCACAGATATGCACTGTCAGGTACCAGCACATATATACACTGTCAGGTACCAGCACAGATATACACTGCCAGGAACCAGCACAGATATACACTGTCAGGTACCAGCACAGATATACACTGTCAGGTACCAGCACAGATATACACTGTCAGGTACCAGCACAGATATACACTATCAGGCACCAGCACAGACATACCCTGTCAGGTACCAGCACAGATATACACTGTCAGGTACCAGCACAGATATACACTGTCAGGTACCAGCACAGATATACACTGTCAGGTACCAGCACAGATATACACTGTCAGGTACCAGCACAGATATACACTGTCAGGTACCAGCACAGATATACACTGTCAGGTACCAGCACAGATATACACTGTCAGGTACCAGCACAGATATACACTGTCAGGTACCAGCACAGATATACACTGTCAGGTACCAGCACAGATATACACTGTCAGGTACCAGCACAGATATACACTGTCAGGTACCAGCACAGATATACACTGTCAGGTACCAGCACAGATATACACTGTCAGGCACCAGCACAGATATACACTGTCAGGTACCAGCACAGATATACACTGTCAGGTACCAGCACAGATATACACTGTCAGGTACCAGCACAGATATACACTGTCAGGTACCAGCACAGATATACACTGTCAGGTACCAGCACAGATATACACTGTCAGGTACCAGCACAGATATACACTGTCAGGTACCAGCACAGATATACACTGTCAGGTACCAGCACAGATATACACTGTCAGGTACCAGCACAGATATACACTGTCAGGTACCAGCACAGATATACACTGTCAGGTACCAGCACAGATATACACTGTCAGGTACCAGCACAGATATACACTGTCAGGTACCAGCACAGATATACACTGTCAGGTACCAGCACAGATATACACTGTCAGGTACCAGCACAGATATACACTGTCAGGTACCAGCACAGATATACACTGTCAGGTACCAGCACAGATATACACTGTCAGGTACCAGCACAGATATACACTGTCAGGTACCAGCACAGATATACACTGTCAGGTACCAGCACAGATATACACTGTCAGGTACCAGCACAGATATACACTGTCAGGTACCAGCACAGATATACACTGTCAGGTACCAGCACAGATATACACTGTCAGGTACCAGCACAGATATACACTGTCAGGTACCAGCACAGATATACACTGTCAGGTACCAGCACAGATATACACTGTCAGGTACCAGCACAGATATACACTGTCAGGTACCAGCACAGATATACACTGTCAGGTACCAGCACAGATATACACTGCCAGGTACCAGCACAGATATACACTGTCAGGTAGCAGCACAGATATACACTATCAGGTACCAGCACAGATATACACTGTCAGGCACCAGCACAGATATACACTGTCAGGTACCAGCACAGATATACACTGCCAGGTACCAGCACAGTTATACACTGTCAGGTACCAGCACAGATATACACTGCCAGGTACCAGCACAGATATACACTGTCAGGTACCAGCACAGATATACACTGTCAGGTACCAGCACAGATATACACTGTCAGGTACCAGCACAGATATACACTGTCAGGTACCAGCACAGATATACACTGTCAGGTACCAGCACAGATATACACTGTCAGGTACCAGCACAGATATACACTGTCAGATACCAGCACAGATATACACTGTCAGGTACCAGCACAGATATACACTGTCAGGTACCAGCACAGATATACACTGTCAGGTACCAGCACAGATATACACTGTCAGATACCAGCACAGATATACACTGTCAGGTACCAGCACAGATATACACTGTCAGGTACCAGCACAGATATACACTGTCAGATACCAGCACAGATATACACTGTCAGGTACCAGCACAGATATACACTGTCAGGTACCAGCACAGATATACACTGTCAGGTACCAGCACAGATATACACTGTCAGGTACCAGCACAGATATACACTGTCAGTACCAGCACAGATATACACTGTCAGGTACCAGCACAGATATACACTGTCAGGTACCAGCACAGATATACACTGTCAGGTACCAGCACAGATATACACTGCCAGGTACCAGCACAGATATACACTGCCAGGTACCAGCACAGATATACACTGTCAGGTACCAGCACAGATATACACTGTCAGGTACCAGCACAGATATACACTGTCAGGTACCAGCACAGATATACACTGCCAGGTACCAGCACAGATATACACTGCCAGGTACCAGCACAGATATACACTGTCAGGTACCAGCACAGATATACACTGTCAGGTACCAGCACAGATATACACTGTCAGGTACCAGCACAGATATGCACTGTCAGGTACCAGCACCAACTCTACTCCCTGGGGAGCATGCCAATCGATGCTGGCACAATGGCCGCGTACAAGGATTAATCACACTGCAGTGTGCCACCACTGCCCTTTCAGCTACCCGCATTTACTCAGGGGTGGGAGAGGCAATGTGAGTGAGGCATCATGCTGAAGGCAGCAACTCCGGAAACAGCGCAGTATCGAACGCGGCACCCACTAGCCGCTAGCGAATACAGGTCAAGCGCGGTGACCACTGGGCCACGGAAAAATGCGCGGGCTGGAGAGGTCAAATGTAGGACGCCTAATCAGGCTACAGTACTA
Organism: Theodoxus fluviatilis; assembly: GCA_034096865.1. Taxonomy (NCBI): domain Eukaryota; kingdom Metazoa; phylum Mollusca; class Gastropoda; order Cycloneritida; family Neritidae; genus Theodoxus; species Theodoxus fluviatilis. Next base: position 74,504 of record JAWQFJ010001631.1, read on the forward strand.
AAAATGACAAAATGAGGTATTTCGGCCATTAAAATCAGTCATGCATTGTCCAGGGAGAGAAAAAACAAACCCAAGTATGTTAATGGAGGAAATCTGTTATTTTGTGTGTGTTGTGTGTGTGTGTGTGAGAGAGAGAGAGTGTGTGTGTGTGTGTGTGTGTGTGTGTGTGTGTGTGTGTGTGTGTGTGTGTGTGTGTGTGTGTGTGCAAAGACGTAAATAAGATTAGACGGAAGATGTAGAAGTGACAGTGCATTGCGTTGATAACTTCACTCAGTTTTTTTTCTCCAGATATGTTTTTCGTACTTAGCCTTGTTTCTCATTGACGGTCAAACATAGCATGGCTTGTCCCCCGGGGGCTCACTTAAGGAGTTCTTAACTGGGCAAACACTTCGCTCACGAACTTGTTCAGAGAGTGTGGAAAGTTAGCTGCCGCGAGTTGTCTGCCGAACCACACAGTCACATGAGAAGCGCCGTAATATTATCTATCTCTCTGGCCCCACACAGTTACATGAGAAGCACCGTAATATTATCTATCTCTGTGGCCCCACACAGTTACATGAGAAGCGCCGTAATATTATCTATCTCTGTGGCCCCACACAGTTACATGAGAAGCGCCGTAATATTATCTATCTCTGTGGCCCCACACAGTTACATGAGAAGCGCCGTAATATCATGTATCTCTGTGGCCCGACTTGTCTGCAGGAACCACACAGTCACATGAGAAGCGCCGTAATATCATGTACCTCTGTGGCCCGACTTTCGACTGTAATTTGACGTCGACCCACAACTCGATTTGAATAATTTCGCAATGTTAATGAACACTCGATGTCGTGTCTTGAGATATGAATGCTGTCATATGCTTACAGATTCTTCGTAAGTGTGTCAGTAATCCTCAAATTGAGTGTTTTGCATGCGAACCAAGGAAAAAAAGAGCAAGTCCTGGGAATAGTACGTACACTTGAAACCTGGGGTGAGTTCAAGTCTCTCTTTGAAGGCCTGCGCAGACCTACATTTCACCTGCAACGCCGTTCAGGCCTGCGCAGAGCTACTTTTCACCTACAACGTCGTTCAGGCCTGCGCAGAGCTACATTTCACCTACAACGCCGTTCAGGCCTGTGCAGAGCTATATTTCACATACAACGCCGTTCAGGCCTGCGCAGACCTACATTTCACCTACAACGCCGTTCAGGCCTGCGCAGAGCTACATTTCACCTACAACGCCGTTCAGGCCTGCGCAGAGCTACATTTCACCTACAACGCCGTTCAGGCTGCGCAGGGCTACATTTCACCTACAACGCCGTTCAGGCCTGCGCAGAGCTACATTTCACCTACAACGCCGTTCAGGCCTGCGCAGAGCTACATTTCACCTACAACGCCGTTCAGGCCTGCGCAGACCTACATTTCACCTACAACGCCGTTCAGGCCTGCGCAGAGCTACATTTCACCTACAACGCCGTTCAGGCCTGCGCAGAGCTACATTTCACCTACAACGCCGTTCAGGCCTGCGCAGAGCTACATTTCACCTACAACGCCGTTCAGGCCTGCGCAGAGCTACATTTCACCTACAACGCCGTTCAGGCCTGCGCAGACCTACATTTTACCTACAACGCCGTTCAGGCCTGCGCAGAGCTACATTTCACCTACAACACTTTTCTGACCTGCGCAGAACTACATTTCACCTACAAAGTCGTTCAGGCCTGCGCAGAGCTACATTTCACGTACAACGTCGTTCAGGCTTTGCAGTCGTCGTTTAATTAAAACTCTTTTCATACGTAGGTTTTTTTTGCTTGCAAAAAACAACTACGACATCCATCATTCAGAACTGCATTGTACCTCATCAGTACCTCAAACATGTATTTGGCAGCATATCAATTGAAAGGCAATTGAATAATCTATCAGATGGTGAAATAAAAGTGAAATATCATGCATAGTAATGTTAGAAGATGAGCTGAAACAACAAAAATGAAATGAAAGAAATTTGAAAATTATTGAAGAACATCAATAACTCACTTGGAGCTATCACAACATTCATCTGGTTGATCTTTGTCATCTTCTCAGTACCCAATATACATCCACTTGGAAAAAGGTCCATTCAAAATTTGAAGCAAATTTGTTTAACAGGTCTTGAGTTGTTAAATTCACAGTAATCCCACTACACTGCCCATCATTTACAACTCTCTCTGCGCAGAGTTTCTGTTTTGCTTGAAAAAAGCACGCGCACCATTCATCAATTAGGAATTACTGTGCCTCATCAGTTTCTCAAACATGTAAATTGCAGCATATCAATTGAAAAGTAATTGAATAATCTAATTAGGAATTACTGTGCCACATCAGTTTCTCAAACATGTAAATTGCAGCATATCAATTGAAAGGTAATTGAATAATCTAATTAGGAATTACTGTGCCACATCAGTTTCTCAAACATGTAAATTGCAGCATATCAATTGAAAGGTAATTGAATAATCTAATTAGGAATTACTGTGCCTCATCAGTTCCTCAAACATGTATATTGCAGCATATCAATTGAAAGGCAGTTGAATAATCTATTAGATGGTGAAATAAAAGTGTAATATCATGCATAGTATGTTATAAAATGAGACTGAAACAACAAGGTTAGGACAAAAATAGTGACAATTAGTGAAGCACATCAATAACTCACTTGGAGCTATAACAACATCCATCTGGTTGATCTGTGTCATCTCCTCAGTACACAATATACATTTACTTGGAAAGGTCCATTCCAAATTTGAAGCACATTTGTCCAACAGGTCTTGAGTTGTTAAATTCACAGTAATCCCACTGCCTATCAGATGAAAAGGCACAAAAACGGAAGGTGATGAAAAGGTCTTTCACTTATTACTGTATACACTTTGCACAAAGGAACTGGTGACATATCATTTCTTGTGGTATGTCTCAAAGCAGTCCTTAGGATGTAGATGAGGGTGGTCTGAGCATCCTAGGCAGATGAAGTGTGTTCTCTTTCTCTCAGATGATGTGGAGCAGATGATACAGTTGCGGTTCCGTTGGTCATATGATATGATGTGTCTGACATCTCGATGGGGCTCCATGGGGTTGGGTGTAGGTGGTCTTCCATGTTTCCTCCTCTCTCCTGGCAAACAGACAGCAGCACTCTCTGTGAGTTGTCTCAGGAGACCTTGCTTGATTTTTTTCAGAAGTTAGGTTTGGCTTTCTCCTCTCTGGACAAGCTGTAGATAGTGAATGTATTGACTTGGGTGATTTCAAGCAGCCAGAAGAAAAGTTTTTTCCACCACGTGATGGTTTTCCTGTCAAAGGAGCTGTAGTATGTCACTTTTTGGTCCATCATGTCACAGCCATTCATGTTCTGATTGTAGATGTGAATCATCGTTGGCTTGTGGACATCTTTCACAGTTGTTGTGCTGACCTCTGCATCAGTGGAGACCATGAGGACAGGCTTCTTGGCTTTCTTGTCTCTGAACGCCACACAGAGCATGGAGTCATCTCTGTTCATAAACCACTCCATTTCTCTGCGGTTCAGGCAGAGTTGCTTCAGTTGGGGAGGAAATCCAACTCGGTTCACATTCAGGGTACCAGTGTAGTACAACCGTCTCTCTTGCAGGTAGTTGATGAGATTCTTGGTAGTGTAGTACCTTTCAGCATAGATCTTGTGCCCTGTCCCCACATGCTGCAGCAGTGTATAAAAACTTGCACTGCATGGCCAGAAGACTGGACAGCCTCAGGATTGTAGAAGGTGTCAGATTCAAAGTATGTGAGGATGTTTATCACATAATCCGTGGCAGAATCACACAACCCAAATGTCTTGATGTGATACTTTTTGGGTTTTGCAGCACTGTATTGCTTGAATTTCCATCTGCCTTTGAACCCAACAACCATCCCATCAATAGATAGTTCCCTAAAAGGTTATAAGGCAGCACGGAACTTTGTCAAGAGCTTGTTCATGAACGGTTTAATTTTGTCTTTGCCTTCTGCATCTTCATCCCCTGCATGTAGCATGGTGTGATAGATTTTTTGGAATCTATTCCTAGAGAACACGGCATGATACCATGGGGTGTACAGTGCAGGTGCCATTGACCAGCAATCTGAAATCTCTGGGCGCCTATCTGTCCCCATGCTTATGACCACAGCCACAAACTTATTCAGTTCCTGTGAAGTGAGGATCTCCACCCATTCCCTGTGGGTGGGGCCAGGTTGGGGAGGAGGAATATCTCGGATCCTTTTACGAGCATAGTTGTTGATGGCAGCAATGAGAAACTCCTTCACTTCATCAAAGCTTCGAAAAACAGTCGATGGCTGTAGATGTAGAGTCGATACCAAGATCTGGAGAAACGCCAGGCTTACGATTGGGTTGGAAGCGAAACGAATTCTGTGTAGCACCCTCGGTCACTATAGTATCTCTGGCCTCCAGGCATGGGCCCAATGGCCCCCCTCTCTTTGCTTATTTTAATAGGCATGGCCCAATGGGTCCCCCCCACCCATTCTCGTGTTATATTAATAGGCATGGGCCCAATGGGCCCCCCTCTTTTTGTTTTTAATAGGCATGGCCCAATTGTCCCCCCCCCCTCTCTTGTGTTATTTTAATAGGCATGGGCCCAATGGTCCCCCCCCCTCTCTCTCTCTTGTGTTATTTTAATAGGCATGGGCCCAATGGGCCCCCCCCCTATCTTTTGTTAATGCAGATAGCAATGTTGAAACGGACTAAAGAAAGAACGTATTCGAGGGGGGACCAAAGTTTAGGGCGGACCGTTCAGTCGCCAACACCGGCATGATGGACTGGCTTGACGAATGGTATTCTTGTGCGCCCCGTGCAACTGGCGGCAGGGGCTTTTCCCTGCGTTCCGTTGACTCTGCTTCATCTCTGCTACGGTGTAGCAGGGTCACGAGTTTCGATTGGTCGGTTTCTTTATTTATTTTTAAAGCACGTTACCATTAAAAGTAGAGGGTTTTGGAGGCCCCCATTGAATACACGAATCTCGAATATTATTTCACACTCAAATTTATCACTATTGATCGAAGAAACGACCTAATAAAAGTATTAGAGTGGAAAATCATTCATACACAATCTTTGGTGACGTTTCACCCAGTGGCAGAGGTCAACTTCCTGTCAAAGGTCGCGCAGCAGCTAGAGCGTCTCAGAAGCCGCTCTAACTGCTTTCACACTAGAGTGCGCCACTTGCTGTGCCTAGCAACGATGAAACTACAGAACCCGTAGCCGCATTTGATTGGTTCATACTAAACACAACTAATTGGAAGTCACTCCACGGACTTGCACGGTAAACATGCTTCGAACCATGGAGTTTACATAACATGGAAGTGGAATACGTGCCGAGTTGCTGTCAAATTTCGAAGAAATAAATGTTTTCGTGCTCTCATCACCGTTGCAGAGTGGATTGTATGTCTTGGTTTGATATTTGTAGTAAACGTCGGCATTTATACCCATGAGTGTAACGATTTAGCAGACGACACACATGTTTGGATTTACCTTGACCTTCCTCTCTGA
>JAWQFJ010001631.1:92500-95000 GCA_034096865.1 Theodoxus fluviatilis
AGGTAATTGCAAAGTTCTTTGTCTGCAGGTGACGGTGAGGCCGGAAGTGGCAAGGCAGGAAGTGGTGCTGCTTGCTGACGGAAGTGCCAGGGACACGGTGGTGTTCGAGGCCAGCAGAGTGGTGCCAGGCCTGCAGCCTGAAGCCTACACACTGGACGACTCCACTCAGGTAAAGAACACGTTTGCAGATGCTGTGTGACGACGACGACAATGACGGCGACGATGACTATGACGACGACAATGGCGACGACGAGTAGGAGGAGGAGGAGAGGGAGGGGGAGGAGGAATGGGAGGGGGGAGGGAGAGGGAGTGGAAATGGGAGTGGGAAGGGGAGGAGGGGGAGGAGGGGGAGGAGGGGGAGGAGGGGGAGGAGGGGGAGGAGGGGGAGGAGGTGGAGGAGGAGGTGAAGGAGGAGGAGGAGGAGGAGAAGGAGGAGGAGGAGGAGGAGGAGGAGGAGGAGGAGGAGGAGGAGGAGGGGGGGGGGGAGGAGGAGGGGAGTGGGAGAGTGGAGGGGAGAGAGGAGGAGGAGGAGGAGGAAGATGGGGAGGGGGAGAGGGGGAGGAGGAGAAGGAGGAGGAGGAGGAGGAGGAGGAGGAGGAGGAGGAGGAGGAGGAGGAGGAGGAGGAGGAGGAGGAGGAGGAGGAGGAGGAGGAGCCGGAAGAGGAGGAGCAGGAGCAGGAGGAGGAGTAGGAGGAGCAGGAGGAGGAGGAGCAGGAGGAGGAGCAGGAGGAGGAGCAGGAGGAGGAGTAGGAAGAGCAGGAGGATGAGCAGGAGGATGAGTAGGAGGAGCAGAAGGAGGAGCAGGAGGAGGAATAGGAGGAGCAGGAGGAGAAGTAGGTTTTTCTATTTGTGTTTGAAAAGCTTACAAAACACTTATTGGGAAGTGAAAACATAACACTTCGAAAGGAAAAGTGGCAAAAGCGGGATTGCTGCTTAAGAATGCGGAAGCAGTTGCAGTGACGGCCATGATGACCTACGTCTTCGTGTCTGTGTGTGACGTCAGGTGTTCAACGTGGACAACTCCGGACGGGTGAGGACCACAACCAGCCTCAACATGTCCGCGCTCACCTCCAATGAGGCGCTCACCTGGGACACGACGTTTGCAGTGATCGCCCGCGTCCAGAACTCTGACGTCACACTGGCTCGCATCCACGTGGTGGTCACACGTCCCCGACTGGTGACGTCAGTGGAGGAGAACGCGGCAAGGGACACCGTGGTGGTGAGAGGAGGCCCCTTTGCCCAGCAGCCTCCCGGTCTGCCTCCAGCTCTGCAGGTACGTGTCTCTGTCTGTCCCAGCTCTGCAGGTACGTGTCTCTGTTTGTCCCAGTTCTGCAGGTACGTGTCTCTGTCTGTCCCAGCTCTGTAAGTACATGTATTTGTCCCAGCTCTGCAGGTACGTGTCACTGTCTGTCCCAGCTCTGCAGGTACGTGTCTCTGTCATAGCTCTGCAGGTACGTGTCTGTTACAGTCCAGCTCTGCAGGTACGTGTCTCTGTCTGTCCCAACTCTGCAGGTACATGTCTCTGTATGTCCCAGCTCTATAGGTACGTGTCTCTGTCTGTCCCAGCTCTGCAGGTTCGTGTATCTGTCTGTCCCCGCTCTGCAGGTTCATGTCTCTGTCTGTCCCAGCTCTGCAGGTACGTGTCTCTGTCTGTCCCAGCTCTGCAGGTACGTGTCTCTGTCTGCCCCAGCTCTGCAGGTACGTGTCTTTGTCTGTCCCAGCTCTGCAGGTACGCGTCTGTTACAGTCCCAGCTCTGCAGGTACGTGTCTCTGTCTGTCCCAGCTCTGCAGGTACGTGTCTTTGTCTGTCCCAGCTCTGCAGGTACGCGTCTGTTACAGTCCCAGCTCTGCAGGTACGTGTCTCTGTCTGTCCCAGCTCTGCAGGTACGCGTCTGTTACAGTCCCAGCTCTGCAGGTACGTGTCTCTGTCTGTCCCAGCTCTGCAGGTACGTGTCTCTGTCTGTCCCAGCTCTGCAGGTACGTGTCTCTGTCTGTCCCAGCTCTGCAGGTACGTGTCTGTTACAGTCCCAGCTCTGCAGGTACGTGTCTCTGACAGTCCCAGCTCTGCAGGTACGTGTCTATAATAGTCCAACTCTGCAGGTACATGTCTGTGACAATCGCAGCTCTGCAGGTACGTGTCACTGACAGTCCCAGCTCTGAAGGCTCGTGTCTTTGACAGTCCCAGCTCTGAAGGCTCGTGTCTTTGACAGTCCCAGCTCTGCAGGTACGTGTCTCTGACAGTCCCAGCCCTGCAGATACGTGTCTCTGTCTGTCCCAGCTCTGCAGGTACATGTCTCTGTCTGCCCCAGCTCTGCAGGTACGTGTCTCTGTCTGTCCCAGCTCTGCAGGTACGTGTCTCTGTCTGTCCCAGCTCTGCAGGTACGTGTCTCTGTCATAGCTCTGCAGGTACGTGTCTGTTACAGTCCAGCTCTGCAGGTACGTGTCTCTGTCTGTCCCAACTCTGCAGGTACATGTCTCTGTATGTCCCAGCTCTATAGGT
>JAWQFJ010001631.1:105000-127500 GCA_034096865.1 Theodoxus fluviatilis
AAGGAGGAGGAGAAGAAGGAGGAGGAGGAATACGAGAAGGTGCAGAAGGAAGAGAGGGAGGAGCAGAAGGAGGAGCAGAAGAGGAGCAGAAGGAGGAGGAGAAGGAAAAAGGGAGGAAAGGAATGTAAAGAAGGAAGGGGAGGAAAAGAATTAAAGGGAGAGGAGGAGGAAGAAGAGAAGGAGGAGGAGGAGGAGGAAGAGGAGGAGGAGGAGGAGGGGCAGGAGGAGGAGGGGCAGGAGGAGGAGGAGGAGGAGGGGCAGGAGGAGGAGGGACAGGAGGAGGAGGAGGAGGAAAGAGGAGGAGGAGGAGGAGGAAGGAGGAGGAGGAGGAGGAGGAGGAGGAGGAGGAGGAGGAGGAGGAGGAGGAGAAGGAGGAGGAGAAGGATGAGCTGAAGGAGGAGGAGAAGGAGGAGGAAAGGGAGGAGGAGAAGGAGAAAATGGATGAAAAGAAGAAAAAGAAGGATAGAGAAGAAAAGAAGGAAAGGGAGGAGCAGGAGGAGGAGGAGGAGGAGGAGGAGAAGGAGGAGGAGGAGGAGGAGGGAGGAGGAGGGGAAGGAGGAGGGAGGAGGAGGAGGGAGGAGGAGGAGAGAGGAGGAGGAGAGAGGGAGAGGAGGAGGAGGAGGGTAACGAGGAGAAGATGGAGGAGAATAACGAGGAGAGAGGAGGAGGAGGAGGAGAGAGTGAGGGTAATGATGGCTGACGATCACATTTGCGTTGTCTTGATGTTTCCAGGTGGAGGTGTCTGATGGTCGTTACATCTCGACAAGCACCATCTACATCTACATCGTCAGAATAACGACCAACATCACCAGTCTGGGCCGCAGCTACAACGCTTCGATCTTCGAGAATGAAGCCCCCAGTGAGATAGCGAACCTCTACGACAGCAACTACACCAAATATGGATTCCTGAAGAATATCTTCAACTTCACCATCAACCCCGTCAATGCACGTATCCCTCCACTGAATGGCGCGCTTCCATGCTTGCTCGGCTCGTTGATACGTTGTCATAGAAGTAAACAATGCTTGAGGAAAGCTAAGTCGGCGAATGTGACATTGTGCTGGAAGGTCGAAAGTTAAGTGATCATAAAGGAAACCACTCAGGCAGCGCAGGTAATGGCGGGGCTTGTTCCAGCCCCTAGCCACTGGCGGAGCCAGCTCAGGAGCAGAGAGCGAACGTGCATAGGGACGCTGCTCTGTGCCAGGTGGTCGTGTGTGTTGGTTTCTCAGTCAATGATCTGTCAGTTTAACCTCGCATCTTCTGAAGGACTCCTTTGTTTTGTAAGAGAATACAGAGTTAAACGAGTTGAAAATTTACTTTTCCTGGTGGAACATTATTATTTCTCTAAGACTGTGAGTCTGTCTGGTAATCTGTAGATGTTGTGTGGTTTTTCTCAGATTTTTTTTTCATTTGTGGGTCTGTTTCCAGTGTTAAACTGAATGTAATGTTTTGTATTTCATTCATTAATGTCTGTGAAAATGCAACAAAATGAGAGAGGGGGGAGTAGGGGGGGGGGGGGGGGGGAGGGGGCAAAGAGGGTGGTTCAGGAGTGGAATAAGGCACTATCTTTCATCCGTCCAAATCCACCCATTTCACCGAAGACGTCCTATTGAAAGATGTGGAACTCCTTCATAGCCTTCGTGTATGAAAGCGAAGATGCGAAAGAGTAGCGTCCCTTGATTTTAGGGTGCCCATTCACTTCGCTCCTTGGACTGTTGCTTAGTAAGCGCACTTTCATTTGTAAAGTGAAGGGTAAAAGTCAACACAACTGTACTTTTATGACATCTGAAATGTCGGAATTATACAGATCTCGTTCCCGTCCATCACTGTGTATATCACTGTGTATATCACTGTGTATATCACTGTGTATATCACTGTGTATATCACTGTGTATATCACTGTGTATATCACTGTGTATATCACTGTGTATATCACTGTGTATATCACTGTGTATATCACTGTGTATATCACTGTGTATATCACTGTGTATACCACTGTGTATAATTATCACTGTGTATATCACTGTATATACCACTGTGTATATCACTGTGTATATCACTGTGTATATCACTGTGTATATCACTGTGTATATCACTGTATACCACTGTGTATATCACTGTGTATATCACTGTGTACATCACTGTGTATATCACTTAGTGTGAAGCAAACGCGCGCCAGGACATATGCACATTTCTCACCTAAACAGAGATAAGAAAGTATGCTGAGCTTACTGTTCTGCGTCTTTGGGGAACCGAAGAAACTGTTTTCCCGCACAACTGTGCTTGTAGCGAGCATTTGAGCCAGATAATCCCACAGCAAACTGCCTCCCCTCCGTCTTTTCCCCAACCCCCAACACCCCACCCTCCCCCCAACCCCCCACCCTCCCCCAACCCTCCTCCCACCCCCTCCCAACCCTCCCACCCCACCACCCCACCCCCACCCCAACCCCCCCATCCCCGTCCCCCCACCCTCCACCCAAACCATCCCCCCACACCCTCCCAACCCTCCCCACCCCCCCCCACCCCCACCCCACCCCCCACCCCACCTCCCACCCCATCCCCGAATCCCACACCCTACCTCATCCCTCCCCACCCACTCCCAGCTTCACCACCACCACCCAACCCTCCCCTCCTCACCCCACTCCCACCCTACTCCCCCGCGCTCGCTAAGGGAAGGTTTATATACACTGTGATCGACGATAACGAGTACTTTATATAATAGATTTCGACATTTCAGATGTCATAAAAGTACAGTTATGTTGATTTGTATCCTTCACTTTACAAATGAAAGTGTGCTTACTAAGCTACGCTCCACAGAACCACGTGAATAACCGCTCCAAACTCAAGGGACGCAACTCTTTCGCATCATCGGAGCACTGTCCGAATTTCCGCACCTTTCCATGTGATGTCTTTGATTTCGCCATCACTGTAGATGACGTTGTCTGCTGTAGTGCGACCAGAAGGCCGCACTCTGGACGACCAGTGCCATGGCCGATGCCAGGTGATGAACTTCTCCTTTCCCACGGCAGGGCTCGGTGCGGACCACACAGAGGCTAGACAGGGAGCAGAGGGGCGAGCACGTCCTGACTATCATCGCCGTGGAGAATTCCGACAGCTGCAGTCAAGTTGTAAGTATTCCGCTTTCCCCCCCATGATCAGTCTCCCCGCCACTCCCACAATGCCCCCACACTACGCACCCACCCACCACTCCCATTGCACGCATCTACCGTCAAAAGGCACCCTTTTACACTCATCCTCCACCCCCACCCTACGAACATACGCACCTTAACGTGAACCGACTGTTCTAATTATATTTGTATCTTCAATGTGCATCACCTCCCCTACCACAATAACTACCACCAGAACCACCACCACCATCGCCGACGCAGCCGAAGCCGCTACCACCACCACTACAACAACCTGTGCTACCACCACCACTGCCACCACCTCCATCATCACCACAAGCACCACTACAACCACTACCACTATCACAGCCACTCCCACCACCACCACCACCTCCACCATCACTACCTCCACAATCACTATCAGCATCACTACAACCACCACCACTATCACCACCATCACCGCCACCCCCTCCACCATCACCACCACCACCACTACAACCACCACCACTACAACCACCATCACCACCACATCTACCACCTCCACCATCACCACCTCCATCATCGCCATCAGCACCACAACAACCACCACCTTCACCACCACCACCACCACTACAACTACCACCACCACTACAACCACCACTACCTCCACCACCTCCACCACCACTACAGCCACCACCTCCACCAACACCACCTCCACCATCACCACCACCACCACCATCACCACCACCACCACTACAACCACCACCTCCAATATCACCACCACCACCACTACAACCACCACCACCACCACTACTACAATCACCATCACCACCACCACCACCACCATTGCAACCACCATCACCACCACATCTACCACCTCCATCGTCACCATCAGCACCACTACAACCACCACCACTATCACCACCACCACCAGCACATCCACCATCACCACCTCCATCATAACTATCAGCACCACTACAACCGCCACCACTACAACCACCACCACCACCACTACAATCACCACCACCACCACCACTACAACAACCACCACCACTACAACCACCATTACTATCACCACCACTACCTCCACCACCTCTACCACCACTACAACCACCACCACTACAACCACCACCACTACAACCACCATCACCACCACATCTACCACCTCCACCATCACCACCTCCATCATCGCCATCAGCACCACTACAACCACCACCTTCACCACCACCACCACCACTACAACTACCACCACCACTACAACCACCACCTTCACCACCACCACCACCACTACAACTACCACCACCACTACAACCACCACTACCTCCACCACCTCCACCACCACTACAGCCACCACCTCCACCAACACCACCTCCACCATCACCACCACCACCATCATCACCACCACCACCACTACAACCACCACCTCCAACATCACCACCACCACCACTACAACCACCACCACCACCACCACCACTACTACAATCACCATCACCACCACCACCACCACTGCAACCACCATTACCACCACATCTACCACCTCCATCATCACCATCAGCACCACTACAACCACCACCACTATCACCACCACCACCAGCACATCCACCATCACCACCTCCATCATAACTATCAGCACCACTACAACCGTCACCACTACAACCACCACCACCACTACAATCACCATTACTATCACCACCACTACCTCCACCACCTTCACCACAACTACATACCACCACCACTCACACCACCACCACCACCACACCACCACCACTACAACCACCACTGCCACCACACCACCACCACTACAACCACCACTGCCACCACACCACCACCACCACCACCACCACTACCATCACCACCACCACACCACACACCACCACCACCACCACCACCACCACACCACACCACCATCACCACCACCACCACTCACACCACCACCACTACAACCACCACCACCACCACCACCACTACACAATCACTCACACCACCACCACCACCACGCACCACATCACCACCACATCTACCACCCACCTCACACCATCAACCACCACTACAACCACCACCACTATCACCACCACCACCACACATCCACCATCACCACCTCCATCATAACTATCAACACCACTACAACCGCCACCACTACAACCACCACCACCACTACAATCACCACCACCACCACCACCACTACAATCACCACCACCACCACCACTATAACCACCACCACCACTACTACCACCATTACTATCACCACCACTATCTCCACCACCTTCACCACCACTACAGCCACCACCTCCACCACCACCACCTCCACTGTCACCACCACCACCACCACCACCACTACTGTCACGACTCAAATATGTAGAGGAACTTTAAATTTGCTTCCAGTTTGTTTTGTAAACCGGCCTAGTGCACCTTTACATGTTTTGCAGAGTCAGCATGTATTTTTCAACCGTTTTGCACGTGCAACTTTAGTTGCCCTGCGACAGCACGTGCACCACATTTGCTGTGGGCGTGAAGGAACCCTATATAAAGGGTCAGTTTTTCCTATCAGGGTGGGGGGGGGGGAGGGGGATTGGCACCACATTTTGTCGTTGCGGCGTATGTGATTCCTTGCTGAGCGGTGTCTCAGGGGGCCGTTTGCGCCCGGTTGGCAAGACCTGGTTTTGGTTTGCCGGTCTCTTTACTGGTGTTGTAAAGAGGGGAAGATTTCTCTTTGTGTCTCGTCGTCAAGCCTTTAACGGTGACATTGTGACGGTTCGAAGGCTGTTCTTCTTTGTGATCTCATCTCATATTAGTCTTGCCGTGCCTGCGGAGGTCCGACGTCTGCTGACGAAGTCAGAGTCACTGACGTGGGGGGGGGGGGGGGGGATTGGCACCACATTTCGTCGTTGTGGTGTGTGTGATGCCTTGCTGAGCGGTGTCTCAGAGGGCCGTTTGCGCCCGGTTGGCAAGACCTGGTTTTGGTTTGCCGGTCTCTTTACTGGTGTTGTAAAGAGGGGAAGATTTCTCTTTGTGTCTCGTCGTCAAGCCTTTAACGGTGACATTGTGACGGTTCGAAGGCTGTTCTTCTTTGTGATCTCATCTCATATTAGTCTTGCCGTGCCTGCGGAGGTCCGACGTCTGCTGACGAAGTCAGAGTCACTGACAGCGCCAAGTCTCCAGAACGGCAAGTCCCTCATTCTTTTTCTTGTGTGCGCCTATGGTATGGGTGCAGGGCCGTCACGGCTGACGGATCTGGACGTTGTTGACGAGTTGAAGTTCTTGACGTGGTGACGTGCACTTTGAAGTGGATTTGCAATATTGTAGAAATCATTGTAGTAATTAGAGGTATTGATTGTTCTTTGGCAAGATTTGTTGTGAACTTACTGGTGGGAGGTTCTAGCAGATTACAATCAGTGTGGCGGAGTGGCAACCATTTTTGATTTGAATTAGAGGTATTGTTTGTTCTTTGGCAAGATTTGTTGTGAAATTACTGCTGAGAGGTTCTAGCAGATTGCAATCGGTGTGGTGGTTGTGATAATCATTGTTGATTTGAATAGGAAGTATTGTTTGTTCTTTGGAGAGGTTTGTTGTGGAATTACTGTTGGAAATTTCTAGCAGATGGTAATTGGTGTGGTGGAGTGATGAACATTGATGATTTGAGTTGAAGTATTGTTTGTTCTTTGGAGAGTTTTTGTTGTAGATTTGTGCTGGAGTGTTCTGGCATATTGGTAATTGACGAGTGAGGTGTGGAATTTGATTTGCATTTACTGGTTCTTTCTTGTATTATTTTATTAAATTGTTATATTTGATTTATGTCTGGTGTGGCATTGTTTTGAAGTGTTTGGACAAACGGGCAATTTCCCCTAAAACATAAATGTCTGCACGGGACTACTATTCCATCAGTAGTCAACCACCCGGGACGTGACAACTACCACCACTACCCACCACCACCACCACAACCACCACCACCACCACCACCACCACCATCACCACTACAACCACCACCACCACTACAACCACCACCACCACCTCCACCACCAACACCACCACCACTACTACAACCACCACCACCACCACTGTAACCACCATTACTATCACCACAACTACCTCCACCACCTCCACCACCGCTACAGCCACCACCTCCACCTCCACCATCACCACCACCACCAGAACAACCACCACCACTACAACCACCAGCACCACCAGCACCCCCACCACCACAATCACCACCACTACCGCCACAACCTCAACTACCATGTCCATCACCACCACCACCACTACTATCACCACCATCACCACTACCACACTACTACAACCACCACAACCACAACCACCACCACCACAACCATCACCACCATTACAACCACACCACTATCACCACCACCACCACCTCGACCGCCACCACCACTATCAATACCACTACAACCACCATCACCACTACAACCACCACCACTATCAACACCTCTAGCACCACCACTACCTTTATTACCATCACAACCACCACTACAACCAACAACACTACAACCACCACCACTGCAACCACCACCACTACAACCACCACCACCACCACTACAACCACCACCACTATTACCACCATCACCACAACCACCACCACCACTGCAACCACCACCACTATTACCACTATCACCCCCACCACTTTCACCACCACCACCACCTCTACAACCACCGCCACTACAACCACCACCACTACAACCACAACCACTACAGCCACCACCACTATCACCACCACCACTATCACCACCACCACAACCATCACCACCACTACAACCACCACCACTATAACCACCACCACTGCAACCACCACTATTACAACCAACACCACCACCACTACAACCACCACCACTATGACAACCACCACCATCACCACCATCACCCCAGCTACCCCGCTGTCGTCGTTGTCGTCGTCATCCTCACAATCGCCATCATCATCGTTGTCGTCCTCTTTGTCCTCGTCATTATGGTAATCATCCCTTATCCCAACACTCAGGTCCTGGGAATGCTGACTGTCAGGGTGCAAGACAGGAACGACAACTCCCCCAGCCTGGCCCAGTCGTCGTACACGGCACAGGTGATGGAGGAGGAGAGCACCGCGGTGAGTACGCGGCAAACCGCCCTCTTCCTTTCATACTGCCACCACTACTTCCACCTCTACCGCCACTTCCACCTCTACCACCACTTCCACCTCTACCGCCACTTCCACTCCTACCGCCACATCCACTTCTACCACCACTACCACTCCTACCGCCACATCCACTTCTACCACCACTACCACTCCTACCGCCACATCCACTTCTACCGCCACTTCCACCCCTACCGCCATGTCCACATCTACCGCCACTACCACTCCTACCGCCACTTTTACCTCTACCGCCGCTTCCACCTCTAGTGCCACTTCCACTTCTTCCACCGTTTTCCACCTGTACCGCCACAACCACTCCTACCGCCACTACCACCCCTACCGCCACTACCACCTCTAACGCCACTACAACTTCTGCCGCCACTTCCACTTCTACCGCTACTTTCAACTCGACTGCCACTTCAACCTCTACCGCCACTACCACCTCTAACGCCACCACCACTTCTGCCGCCACTTCCACTTCTACCGCTACTTCCAACTCTACTGCCACTTCCACCTCTACCACCACTACCACCTCTAACGCCACCACCACTTCTGCCGCCACTTCCACTTCTACCGCTACTTCCAACTCTACTGCCACTTCCACCCCTACTGCCACTTACACCCCTACTGCCACTTCCACCTCTACCGCCACTTCACCTCTACCGTCACTACCACCTCTACCACCACTACCATCCCTACCGCCACTTCCACCTCTATCACCAATATCACCTCTACAACCTCTTCCGCTTCTATTACCACTTCCATCTCTACCGACGCCTCTACCTCTTCCGCCACTTCTACCTTATCGCCACTTCCACCCCTATCACCACTACCAACCCTACCGCCGCTTCCGCCTCTACCGCCACTTCCACCCCTACCGTCACTACCCTCTCTACCGCCGCTCCCGCCTCTATCGCCACTTTCACTCCTAACGTCACTTCCACCCCTACCGACACTTCCTTCTCTACTGCCACTTCCACTTATTCCGCCGTTTTTCACCTCTATCACCACTACAATCCCTACTGCCACTTCCATCCTTATCGCCAATTCCAATTCTACCGACGCTTCCACCTCTACCGCCACTACCACCTCTACCACTTCTACCGCCACTTCCACCCCTACCGCCGCTTCCACCTCTACCGCCGCTTCCACCTCTACCGCCACTTCCACTTCTTCCGCCGTTTTTCACCTCTACCGCCACTACAATCTTTACTGCCACTTCCACCCTTACCGCCACTTCCACCTCTACCGCCGCTTCCACCTCTACCGCCACTACCACCTCTATCGCCACTACCACCTCTACTGCCACTTCCATTTCTTCCGCCATTTTTCATCTCTACCGCCACTACAATCCCTACAGCCACTTCCACCCTTACCGCCACTTCCACGTCGCTTCTACCTCTATCGCCACTTCCACCTCTACCGCCGCTTCCACATCTACCGCCACTACCAATTCTATTGCCGCTTCCACCTCTAACGCCACAATCACCTCTATCGCTGCTTGCACCTCTAACGCCACTTCCACCTCTTCCGCTATCGCCAGTTCCACCTCTACCACCACTTCTTCCTCTACCGCCACTTCCGCTTCTACCACCACTCCCACCTCTACCGCTACTTCCACCTCTAACAATACTACCACCCCTTCCCCCGCTTCCACCTCTACCGCCACTTCCACTTCTACCGCCGCTTCCACCTCTACCGCCACTTCCACTTCTACCGCGACTTCCATCTCTACAACTACTACCACCTCTACCGCCTCTTCCACCTCTACTGCCACTTCAACTTTTACCGCCACTTTCACCTCTACCGCCTCGTCCACCACTACTACCTGTTCAATCCCCACCGCTATTAACACCTCTACCGCCATTTCTACCTCAACTGCCATTTCCACCTCTACCGCTACTTCTACCTCTACCGCCTCTTCCATCTCTACCGCCACTTCCTTATCTACCGCCTCTTCCACTTTTACTGCCACTGCCACCTCTACCGACATTTCCTCACCCCTATCGCTCCTTCCAAATCTACCGACACTTCAACCTCTACCGCCACGTTCACCTTTACCACCACTTCCACTTCTTCCGCCACTTCCATTTCTACCCCAAGTACGTCTTCCATCGTAGCTGTTTGCACTTTCGTCAATGCACCCATTATCAACTTCTCCACCACCACCGCCTAGTATTACAACCACCACCACAACCCAGTACCACCACCCACAACCACCACAAACCAGTACCACCACCACCTAATACCACCACTCAGTACCACCATCCACTACCACCATCATCACCACCACTACCATCACTAAGCAGAACCACCATCACCACCACCCAGTACCACCACATAGGTCCACTACCACCACTAACCAGTACCACCACAACCACCTAGTACCACCACACCCAGTACCACCATCAATTTCCTCCACTCACACCACCACCCAGTACCACCATCATCACCATCCACTACCACAATCACCCAGTACCACTATCACCACCACCTAGAACCACCACTAACCAGTACCACCATCACCACCACCTAGTACGACTACCCAGTACCACCATCATAACCATCCACCATCACTACCACCTAGTACCACAACCTAGTACCACCATCACCACCATCCACCACCACCACCACCTAGTACCACCACCTAGTACGACCATCACCACCATCCACCACCACCACCACCTAGTACGACCACCCAGTACCACCATCATCACCATCCACAATCACCCAGTACCACTATCACCGCCACCTAGTACCACCACCTAGTACCACCACCTAGTACCACCACCTAGTACGACCATCACCACCATCCACCACCACCACCACCTAGTACGACCACCCAGTACCACCATCATCACCATGCACAATCACCCAGTACCACTATCACCACCACCTAGTACTACCACTAACCTAGTACCACCACCCAGTACCACCATCATCACCATACACCATCACCACCACCTAGTATGACCACCCAGTACCACCATCATCACCATGCACAATCACCCAGTACCACTATCACCACCACCTAGTACTACCACTAACCTAGTACCACCACCCAGTACCACCATCATCACCATCCACCATCACCACCACCTAGTACGACCACCCAGTACCACCATCATCACCATGCACAATCACCCAGTACCACTATCACCACCACCCAGTACCACCACTAATCAGTACCACCACCACCACCACCTAGTACCACCACCCAGCACCACCATCGTCGCCATCCACCACCACCACCTAGTACCACCACCTAGTACCACAACCTAGTACCACCACCGTCGCCATCCACCATCACCACCACCTAGTACGACCACCCAGTACCACCATCATCACCATCCACAATCACCACCACCTAGTACTACCATCTAATACCAACATCATCACTACCACAACCACTAACCAGTACCACCATCACCACCACCTAGTACGACCATCCAATACCACCATCATCACCATCCACCATCACCACCACCTAGTACGACCACCCAGTACCTCCATCATCACCACCTAGTACCACCATCCAGAACCGTCATCACCACCACCTAGTACCGCCACCTAGTACCACCATCATCACCATCCACCACCACCACCACCTAGTACGACCACCCACTACCACAATCACCCACTACCACAATCACCCAGTACCACAATCACCACCACCTAGTACCACCGCCTAGTACCATCATCATCACCATCCACCACCACCACCAACTAGTACGACCACCCAGTACCACCATCACCACCACCTAGTACCACCACTAACCAGTACCACCATCACCACCACCTAGTACGACCATCCACTACCACCATCTTCACCAACCACCATCACCACCACCTAGTACGACCACCCAGTACCACCACCCAGTACCACCATCAACACCATCCACCATCACCACCACCTAGTACCACCACCTAGTACCACCATCATCACCATCCACCATCACCACCACCTAGTACGACCATCCAGTACCACCATCTTCACCAACCACCATCACAACCACCTAGTACGACCACCCAGTACCACCATCATCACCATCCACTACCACCACCACCTAGTACGACCACCTAGTACCACCACTAACCAGTACCACCATCACTACCACCTAGTACGACCACCCAGTACCACCATCATCACCATCCACAATCACCACCACCTAGTACGACCACCTAGTACCACCACTAACCAGTACCACCATCACTACCACCTAGTACGACCACCCAGTACCACCATCATCACCATCCACAATCACTACCACCTAGTACGACCACCCAGTACCACCATCATCGCCATCCACAATCACCACCACCAAGTACCACCACCCAGTACCACCATCATCACCACCTAGTACCACCACCTAGTACCACCATCATCACCATCTACCACCACCCAGTACCACCATCATCACGATCCACCATCATCATCACCTAGTACCACCACCCAGTACCACCATCACCACCAATAGTACCACCACCTAGTACCACCACCTAGTACCACCATCATCACCACCTAGTACCACCACCTAGTACCACCACCTAGTACCACCATCATCACCATCCACCACCACCCAGTACCACCATCATCACCACCTAGCACCACCACCCAGTACCACCATCATCACCATCCACCACCACCCAGTACCACCATCATCACCATCCACATTCACCACCACCAAGTACCACCACCTAGTACCACCATCATCACCACCTAGTACCACCACCTAGTACCACCATCATCACCATCCACCACCACCCAGTACCACCATCATCACCATCCACCACCACCCAGTACCACCATCACCACCACCTGTAGTACCACCACCACCACTTTTAGTACCACCATCATCACCACCACCACCACCAGTACCACCATCATCACCACCTAGTACCACCACCTAGTACCACCATCATCACCACCTAGTACCACCACCTAGTACCACCATCATCACCATCCACCACCACCCAGTACCACCATCATCACCACCTAGTACCACCACCTAGTACCACCATCATCACACCTAGTACCACCACCTAGTACCACCATCATCACCATCCACCACCACCCAGTACCACCATCATCACCACCTAGTACCACCACCCAGTACCACCATCATCACCATCCACCACCACCCAGTACCACCATCATCACCATCCACCACCACCCAGTACCACCATCATCACCACCTAGTACCACCACCCAGTACCACCATCATCACCATCCACCATCATCACCACCTAGTACCACCACCCAGTACCACCATCATCACCATCCACCACCACCCAGTACCACCATCATCACCATCCACCACCACCAGTACCACCATCATCACCACCTAGTACCACCACCTAGTACCACCATCATCCACCTAGTACCACCACCTAGTACCACCATCATCACCACCTAGTACCACCACCTAGTACCACCATCATCACCATCCACCACCACCCAGTACCACCATCATCACCATCCACCATCATCACCACCTAGTACTACCACCTAGTACCACCATCATCACCACCTAGTACCACCACCTAGTACCACCATCATCACCATCCACCACCACCCAGTA
Source organism: Theodoxus fluviatilis (assembly GCA_034096865.1). NCBI lineage: Eukaryota > Metazoa > Mollusca > Gastropoda > Cycloneritida > Neritidae > Theodoxus > Theodoxus fluviatilis. The sequence continues at coordinate 118,803 of JAWQFJ010001631.1, forward strand.
CCCCTATCATCACCATCCACAATCACCATCACCTAGTATCACCACCTAGTACCACCATCATCACCACCTAGTACCACCACCTAGTACCACCACCTAGTACCACCATCATGACCACCTAGTACCACCACCTAGTACCACCACCTAGTACCACCATCATCACCACCTAGTACCACCATCATCACCACCTAGTACCACCACCTAGTACCACCATCATCACCATCCACCATCATCACCACCTACTACCACCACCTAGTATACCACCATCATCACCACCTAGTACCACCACCAAGTACCACCATCATCACCACCTAGTCACCACCCAGTACCACCATCATCACCATCCACCACCACCTAGTACCACCATCATCACCACCTAGTACCACCACCTAGTACCACCATCATCACCATCCACCACCACCCAGTACCACCATCATCACCATCCACCATCATCACCATCCACCATCATCACCACCTAGTACCACCGCCTAGTACCACCATCATCACCATCCACCACCACCCAGTACCCCTATCATCACCATCCCAATCACCATCACCAAGTACCACCACCTAGTACCACCATCATCACCATCCACCACCACCAGTCCCCATCATCACCATCCACATCACCACCTAGTACCACCACCTAGTACCACCATCATCACCACCATCACCACCACCTAGTACCACCATCATCACCACCTAGTACCACCACCTAGTACCACCATCATCACCATCCACCACCACCCAGTACCACCATCATCACCAACCACATCACCACACCAGTACCACCACCATACCACCATCACCACCAGTACACATCATCACACCTAGTACCACCACCTAGTACCACCACCTAGTACCACCATCATCACCATCCACCACCACCCAGTACCACCATCATCACCACCCACCACCACCCAGTACCACCATCATCACCATCCACCACCACCCAGTACCACCATCACCACCACCTAGTACCACCACCTAGTACCACCACCTAGTACCACCATCACCACCCAGTACCACCATCATCACCACCTAGTACTACCACCCAGTAACACCATCATCACCACCTAGTACCACCACCTAGTACCACCATCATCACCACCTAGTACCACCACCCAGTACCACCATCATCACCATCCACCACCACCCAGTACCACCATCATTACCACCTAGTACTACCACCCAGTACCACCATCATCACCACCTTGTACCACCACCCAGTACCACCATCATCACCATCCACCACCACCCAGTACCACCATCATCACCATCCACCACCATCCAGTACCACCATCATCATCATCCACCACCACCCAGTACCACCATCATCACCACCTAGTACCACCACCCAGTACCACCATCATCACCATCCACCACCACCCAGTACCACCATCATCACCATCCACCACCACCCAGTACCACCATCATCACCACCTAGTACCACCACCCAGTACCACCATCATCACCATCCACCACCACCCAGTACCACCATCATCACCATCCACCACCACCTAGTACCACCATCATCACCACCTAGTACTACCACCTAGTACCACCATCATCACCACCTAGTACCACCATCTAGTACCATCATCATCACCACCTAGTACCACCACCTAGTACCACCATCATCACCACCTAGTACCACCACCTAGTACCACCATCATCACCACCTAGTACCACCACCTAGTACCACCATCATCACCATCCACCACCACCCAGTACCACCATCATCACCATCCACCACCACCCAGTACCACCATCATCACCACCTAGTACCACCACCTAGTACCACCATCATCACCACCTAGTACCACCACCTAGTACCACCATCATCACCACCTAGTACCACCACCCAGTACCACCATCATCACCACCTAGTACCACCACCCAGTACCACCATCATCACCACCTAGTACCACCACCCAGTACCACCATCATCACCACCTAGTACCACCACCCAGTACCACCATCACCACCACCTAGTATCACCACCTAGTACAACCATCATCACCACCTAGTACCACCACCTAGTACCACCATCATCACCATCCATCACCACCAAGTACCACCATCATCACCATCCACCACCACCCAGTACCACCATCATCACCATCCACCACTACCCAGTACCACCATCATCACCATCCACCACCACCCAGTACCACCATCATTACCACCTAGTACCAAAACCCAGTACCACCATCATCACCATCCACCACCACCCAGTACCACCATCATCACCACCTAGTACCACCACCCAGTACCACCATCATCACCATCCACCACCACCCAGTACCACCATCATCACCATCCACCACCACCCAGTACCACCATCATCACCACCTAGTACCACCACCCAGTACCACCATCATCACCATCCACCACCACCCAGTACCACCATCATCACCATCCACCACCACCTAGTACCACCATCATCACCACCTAGTACTACCACCTAGTACCACCATCATCACCACCTAGTACCACCACCTAGTACCACCATCATCACCACCTAGTATCACCACCTAGTACCACCATCATCACCACCTAGTACCACCACCTAGTACCACCATCATCACCATCCACCACCACCCAGTACCACCATCATCACCATCCACCATCATCACCACCTAGTACTACCACCTAGTACCACCATCATCACCACCTAGTACCACCACCTAGTACCACCATCATCACCATCCACCACCACCCAGTACCCCTATCATCACCATCCACAATCACCATCACCAAGTACCACCACCTACTACCACCATCATCACCACCTAGTACCACCACCTAGTACCACCATCATCACCACCTAGTACCACCACCTAGTACCACCACCTAGTACCACCACCTAGTACCACCATCATCACCACCTAGTACCACCATCATTACCACTTAGTACCACCACCTAGTACCACCATCATCACCATCCACCACCACCCAGTACCCCTATCATCACCATCCACAATCACCATCACCAAGTACCACCACCTAGTACCACCATCATCACCACCTAGTACCACCACCTAATACCACCACCTAGTACCACCATCATCACCACCTAGTACCACCACCTAGTACCACCATCACCACCACCTAGTACCACCACCTAGTACCACCATCATCACCACCTAGGACCACCACCTAGTACCACCATCATCACCATCCACCACCACCCAGTACCACCATCATCACCATCCACCATCATCACCACCTAGTATTACCACCTAGTACCACCATCATCACCACCTAGTACCACCACCTAGTACCACCATCATCACCATCCACCACCACCCAGTACCCCTATCATCACCATCCACAATCACCATCACCAAGTACCACCACCTAGTACCACCATCATCACCATCCACCACCACCCAGTACCCCTATCACCATCCACAATCACCATCACCAAGTACCACCACCTAGTACCACCATCATCACCATCCACCACCACCCAGTACCCCTATCATCACCATCCACAATCACCATCACCAAGTACCACCACCTAGTACCACCATCATCACCATCCACCACCACCCAGTACCCCTATCATCACCATCCACAATCACCATCACCAAGTACCACCACCCAGTACCACCATCACCACCCAGTACCATCATCATCACTACCTAGTACCACCACCTAGTACCACCACCTAGTACCACCATCATCACCATCCACCACCACCCAGTACCACCATCATCACCACCCACCACCACCCAGTACCACCATCATCACCATCCACCACCACCCAGTACCACCATCACCACCACCTAGTACCACCACCTAGTACCACCACCTAGTACCACCATCACCACCCAGTACCACCATCATCACCACCTAGTACCACCATCATCACCACCTAGTACCACCACCTAGTACCACCATCATCACCACCTAGTACCACCACCCAGCACCACCATCATCACCACCTACTACCACCACCTAGTACCACCATCATCACCACCTAGTACCACCACCCAGCACCACCATCATCACCACCTAGTACCACCACCTAGTACCACCATCATCACCACCTAGTACCACCACCTAGTACCACCACCTAGTACCACCACCCAGTACCACCATCATCACCACCTACTACCACCACCTAGTATCACCACCATCACCACCTAGTACCACCACCTAGTACCACCGTCATCACCACCTAGTACCACCACCTAGTACCACCATCATCACCATCCACCACCACCCAGTATCACCATCATCACCACCCAGTACCACCATCATCACCACCTAGTACCACCACCTAGTACCACCATCATCACCATCCACCACCACCACCACCTAGTACGACCACCCAGTACCACCATCATCACCATCAACCATCACCACCACCTAGTACGACCACCCAGTACCACCATCACCAACACCTAGTACCACCATCACCACCATCCACCACTACCACCACCTAGTACCACCACCCAGTACCACCACTCAGTAAAACCACCCAGTACCAACATTATCACAATCCACAATCACCACCACCTAGTACCACCACGCAGTACCACCATCATCACCATCCACAATCACCACCACCTACTACCACCACTAACCAGTACCACCATCACCACCACCTAGTACGACCATCCAGTACCACCCTCATCACCACCTAGTACCACCACCTAGTACCACCACCTAGTACCACCATCATCACCATCTACCACCACCCAGTACCACCATCATCACGATCCACCATCATCACCACCTAGTACGACCACCCAGTACCACCATCACCACCACCAAGTACCACCACCTAGTACCACCACCTAGTACCACCATCATCACCACCTAGTACCACCACCTAGTACCACCATCATCGCCATCCACCACAACCCAGTACCACCATCATCACCATCCACCATCATCACCACCTAGTACTACCACCCAGTACCACCATCATCACCACCTAGTATCACCACCTAGTACCACCATCATCACCACCTTATACCACCACCTAGTACCACCATTATCACCATCCACCACCACCCAGTACCACCATCATCACCATCCACCATCATCACCACCTAGTACTACCACCTAGTACCACCACCCAGTACCACCATCATCACCATCCACCATCATCACCACCTAGTACCACCACCTAGTACCACCACCTAGTACCACCACCTAGTATCACCACCTAGTACCACCATCATCACCACCCACCATCATCACCACCTAGTACCACCACCTAGTACCACCACCTAGTACCACCACCTAGTACCACCACCTAGTACCACCACCTAGTACCACCACCTAGTACCACCATCATCACCATCCACCACCACCCAGTACCACCATCATCACCACCTAGTACCACCACCCAGTACCACCATCACCACCACCTAGTACCACCACCCAGTACCACCATCACCACCACCTAGTACCACCACCCAGTACCACCATCATCACCATCCACCACCACCCAGTACCACCATCATCACCATCCACAATCACCACCACCAAGTAACACCACCTAGTACCACCATCACCACCACCTAGTACCACCACCTAGTACCACCATCATCACCACCTAGTACCACCACCTAGTACCCCCATCATCGCCATCCACCACCACCCAGTACCACCATCATCACCACCTAGTACCACCACCTAGTACCACCACCTAATACCACCATCATCACCACCTAGTACCACCACCTCGTACCACCACCTAGTACCACCATCACCACCGAGTACCACCACCTAGTACCACCATCATCACCATCCACCACCACCCAGTACCACCATCATCACCATCCACCACCACCCACTACCACCATCATCACCACCGAGTACCACCACCCAGTACCACCATCATCACCATCCACCACCACCCACTACCACCATCATCACCACCTAGTACCACCACCTAGTACCACCACCTAGTACCACCATCATCACCACCTAGTACCACCACCTAGTACCACCATCAACACCACCTAGTACTACCACCTAGTACCACCACCTAGAACCACCATCACCACCACCTAGTACCACCACCCAGTATTACCATCATCACCACCTAGTACCACCACCTAATACCACCATCATCACCACCTAGTACCACCACCTAGTACCACCATCATCACCACCTAGTACCACCACCTAGTACCACCATCATCGCCACCTAGTACCACCACCTAGTACCACCATCATCACCATCCACCACCACTTAGTACCACCATCATCACCACCTAGTACTACCACCCAGTACCACCATTATCACCACCTAGTACCACCACCCAGTACCACCATCATCACCACCTAGTACCGCCACCTAGTACCACCATCACCACCATCCACCACCACCCAGTACCACCATCATCACCACCTAGTACCACCACCTAGTACCACCATCATCACCATCCACCACCACCACCACCTAGTACGACCACCCAGTACTACCATCATCACCATCCACAATCACCACCACCTAGTACGACCACCCAGTACCACCATCACCACCACCTAGTACCACCACCTAGTACCACCATCACCACCATCCACCACCACCCAGTACCACCATCATCACCACCTAGTACCACCACCGAGTACCACCACCCAGTACCACCACCCAGTACCACCATCATCACAATCCACAATCACCACCACCTACTACTACCATCATCATCATCCACTACCACAACCACCCAGTACCACTATCACCACCACCTAGTACGACCACCCAGTACCACCATCACCACCATCCACCACCACCACCACCTAGTACCACCACCCAGTACCACCACCCAGTACCACCATCATTACAATCCACAATCACCACCACCTAGTACTACCATCATCATCATCCACTACCACAACCACCCAGTACCACTATCACCACCACCTAGTACGACCACCCAGTACCACCATCATCACCATCCACTACCACAACCACCCAGTACCACTACCACCACCACCTAGTACGACCACCCAGTACCACCATCACCACCATCCACCATCACCACCACTCAGTACCACCACCCAGTACCACCATCAGCACCATCCACAATCACCACCACCTAGTACTACCATCTAATACCAACATCAACACTACCACAATCATCACTATCCACTACCACCACCACCCAGTACTACCATTATCATCACCACCACTACCACTACTAACCAGTACCCCCATCACCACCATCCACTACCACTACCACCCAGTACCCCCATCACCACCATCCACTACCACTACCACCCAGTGCTACCATCACCACCATCCACTACCACTACCACCCAGTACCCCCATCACCACCATCCACTACCACTACCACCCAGTACTACCATCACCACCATCCACTACCACTACCACCCAGTACCCCCATCACCACCATCCACTACCACTACCACCCAGTACCCCCATCACCACCATCCACTACCACTACCACCCAGTACCCCCATCACCACCATCCACTACCACTACCACCCAGTACCCCCATCACCACCATCCACTACCACTACCACCCAGTACCCCCATCACCACCATCCACTACCACTACCACCCAGTACCCCCATCACCACCATCCACTACCACTACCACCCAGTACCCCCATCACCACCATCCACTACCACTACCACCCAGTACTACCATCATCACCATCCACTACCACTACCACCCAGTACCCCCATCACCACCATCCACTACCACTACCACCCAGTACTACCATCATCACCATCCACTACCACCACTAAACAGTACCACCATCACCACCACCTAGTAACACCACCCAGTACCACCATTATCACCATGCACCACCACCACCTAGTACCACTATCACCACCACTAACCAGTACCACCACCACCACCCAGTACCACCATCATCACCATCACCCATCACCACCACATTGTACCACCACCCAGTACCACCATCATCACCATGCACCACCACCACCACCTAGTACCACTATCACCACCACTAACCAGTACCACCACCACCACCCAGTACCACAGCTAACCAGTACCACCTCCACCACCACCTAATACCACCACCACCACCTAGTACCACCACCACCACTAACCAGTACCAACTCCACCACCACCTAGTACCACCACCACCACCTAGTACCATCATCACATCCTAGTACCACCACCCAGTACTACCATCGTCGCCATCCACCATCACCACCACCTAGTACTACCACCCAGCACCACCATCGTCGCCATCCACCACCACCAGCACCTAGTACCACCACTAACCAGTACCACCTCCACCACCACCTAGTACCACCACCTCCTAGTACCACTATCACCACCACTTACCAGTACCACCACCACCATCCACTACCACCACTAACCAGGACCACCTCCACCACCACCTAGTACCACTTTCACCACCACTAACCAGTACCATCACCACCATCCACTACCACCACTAACCAGTGCAACCTCCACCACCACCTAATACCACTACTATCACCACTAACCAGTACCACCATCACCACCACCTAGTAACACCACCACCACCTAGTGCGACCACCACAACCACCCCACCCCCAACCACCAACACCGCGGCCACCATCGTCACCGCCACTACCACCACCACCTAATACCACCACTACCACATACCACTACCCACTACCACCACTACCACCCATCACTACCCCTCTACTATCATCATCCCCACCACCACCCCCTTCCAACATCATC
>JAWQFJ010001631.1:130581-147617 GCA_034096865.1 Theodoxus fluviatilis
TGCCAAGGAAAGCAAGAAAAAAAAAAAACCCCCCCAAAAAAAAGCATTCACACGTCTCCGCTCCTAGGAAAACGAGGCCCTAGGCGAGATTTCGCAAGCAGGGCGCGCTGACAAACGGATGAGATTTGCCAAGATATTTCCAAGAAAGGAAGAAACCAAGCATTCGCAACGGGAGCTCGCGCTCCTAGGAACATACGAGACCCTAGGCGATGACCTTCGCTAGCAGCTCTGCGAGGTTGTCCGCCTAGCGAGAATACCGAGAAACAAATGGCGGTTTTGCGACACACGAAGTTTTGACTGTGTGTTCCAAGATTAATTTTTTTTAATGTACCCATCCCAACTGGCCCGTTGCGCACACCGACTGAGTGCTTGTTTTACACTTGCGCGTGTAAGACATTACGTCCGTACGCTCCTCTTTTGGCACTCAGCCAATGCTTGTAGTAGACGTCCATTGCTGCCTGGTCAGGAATCTGCGGGGTGTGTGTGTGTGTGTGTGTGTGTGTGTGTGTGTGTGTTTCCAATCTTTCTTTAGCAAGCGGGGGGTGGGGTTTCCAAACTATTTGTAGCGGGGGGGGGGTGGTGGGGGCTTTCCCATCTTCATTTAGCGAGTGGGGGGGGGGGGGGTTTCCTTTAGCTAGCACCAGATGCGAGCCCCCCCCCCCCACCCCCGCTTGCTAACAAAGGTTTGCCCCCCCGCTAAGCTAAAAAACCGCTGGGAAAACACCACCACACACCACCACCCACCACCCCCACCCCGCACCCCCACCCCCGCTTGCTAAAAAAAGTTTGGAACCCACCCCGCCGTGCTAAAAAATAGTTTGGACCCCCCCCCTTGCTAAAATAAACTTGGAACACCCCCCCCCCCCCCCCCCCCGCTGGTTAAAGTTTGGAAAGTTCTCCCCCCCCCCTTGCAAAAAAATATCGGAAAGCCCCCCCCCCCCCCCCCCCGCTTGCTAAAAAAAGTTTGGAAACACACACACACACACACACCCCGCTAGCTAAAAATAGTTTGGAAACCCCCACCCCCCCCCCCCCCGCAGATTCCTGACCAGGCAGCAATGGACCTCTACTCTGACCCATTCGTTCACAGCAAAGAAATTCGTCTGCTGTTCTATTCGACATAACAGGTACACTTTCTTGTGTTGCGCGCGCACCCTCATTTAGATACAAATTATGCCAAAGCGAAGTTCCTGGAGGACGCACTATGATTGCCTAATTAATGTCTTCGAAATGCTTAGAAATGAGCATATATATCGTTATTCCCTTCTTGAATATGATATATATTTAAGCTATTATAATTAAACCAGAACTATATTTGACCAAATTACGTTAGAAACAGCAACATTTTGAAAGACGGACATGCGGTCGCCATATGGATCGAAATGGCGACCGCATGTCTGTGTTTCAAATTAAAATGTTGCTGTTTCTAACGTAATTTGGTCAAATATAGTTCTGGTTTAATTAGAATAGCCTAAATATATCATATTCAAGAAGGGGATAACGATATATATGATCATTTCTAAGCTATAATCTAATATAATAATATAGGCTTGTTCAGGAGTACAAGGGCCGCGTTGCGGCGCTACCTAGCCCAGGAAGATTTCTAGCCTCGGTCCAAGGCAAGAACTAGGCCATAAGCAACGACCCAGGTATCCTTGGCCCGAGTCACTGTGCTCGTGTTTCTCGTGCAACTCATGCGACCAATGCACGGCGTGCACGCAGTGTGATTAACCGATCGGCTGCGGGAGCAGTTATGACGTCACCACCTCGAAGGCCAGGCAGAGGCAGATATCTCAGGCTTGTTCAGGAGGCGCAGCAATTCAAAGCGCTGCTCAGCGCTGTGTGTGATTCACTCCTGAACGGCAATTTTGGGGCGTGATTCACTCAGCGCTGAGCAGCGCTGTGAATCACCAATCCGACGTGATTCAGAAGATTTTGCATCAACTTCAAAATGGCGTCTTCGATCCCGCACTGGCCGTCGATGCGTAAAATAACCCTCAGAAACATCATTTTGGGACTGGAACGGGCTTTATTTGGCCCAAGCGCTCTGTATGTGCGAGTAATTTCAAGTAAGGATGACACAGTAGTGGACTTTATTCGCGCAGAATACATTTAAACGTGCATAAACGATGTCTGTGGCAAAGAAAACACTTTCTTTGCGTCTATCAACACAACATGGGGCGCAGAAGATTTACCTCCCCTTTAACAAGTGAAGCGCTGCACTACATCTTAGGTGTTCAGGAGAGGCAAAGAGCGCTCAATTGCCAACATGAAGCGCTCATGCAGCGCGTTGTACTCCTGAACAAGCCTCTAGTAGTCGGAAGTGAAGAGAGCAAGATGGCGGCCAGAATGCGAGAAACTTTGAAAAAGATCATTTTTACGGAAATGACAGACGACAGCGACGTTTTTGCAGCTGCTTTCCTGTCAAACGAATTTTTTGTAGTCAGTAGATATCTTGAGCAATGGGAGAGGACTCGCCAACGAAACAACCCTGACACCCATGTGGAGAACTATGTGGAGACCGTTGTGCCTCGGTACACAGACTGGCAGTTCAAAGGACATTTTCGCATGTACCCGGACGAATTTGAGGTAGGAACATGCTTCTAATGCTTCTAATGTTTAGACAGAGGATTTTTCTTGGTAACATTTACTTCTATGTGTCGCGTGCCTCCCACTAGACAGCCACTGTGACGCTCTCTGCCCCCTTCCCCCTATTCCCCCACCTATTGTAGCGAACGGACTGTGTCAAGGACTTTAATGTGATTAACGAACTACGACTTCAGCTACCTTGGAACAAGCGCAACACCTCTTACAGTGCCAAAGTAATCACTGATCACTTATGCTGATTGTGTGCAGTAAAGGAAAGACAAGACAAGGCCATGAGTGGATATTTTGTGGGCATTTCGGTTATTTCCTAGGACAGCATTCTTATTCCTAATTCGTTGAAAATTCCATGACCATAATCAGTTAAATATTAAAATGAACGATAATGTATCACACAAATGATTTTTTGACGAAAAAACTATAGGCCCTACTGGATTTTTTATACAAAAGGCTATTCTCCACACCACAGGCAGTGGCAAACCAGTACTTTTATTGCTAACACTGTTAGATGTAAATTTGCATTATGGTACCAATACAATTATTATGCTACTAAATGTACTATTATATATATCACTTAGTTACCTCGCAATTCGACCAGTGTGTGACACACCGACTTCACGACATGGTGAAGTGTCCCCTTGTTATCTATTTTTCATGAATGAATGAAATACATATAATATATACATCTTTTCATAATATTAGTCATAATATAGGGTTATGCTATTTACCGAAATGGCGCTAATGGCGCTAACGAGGCTAATGTCTTCGAAATAGCTTAGAAATGATCATATATATCGTTATCCCCTTCTTGAATATGATATATTTAGGCTATTCTAATTAAACCAGAACTATATTTGACCAAATTACGTTAGAAACAGCAACATTTTAATTTGAAACACAGACATGCGGTCGCCATTTCGATCCATATGGCGACCGCATGTCTGTGTTTCAAAATGTTGCTGTTTCTAACGTAATTTGGTCAAATATAGTTCTGGTTTAATTATAATAGCTTAAATATATATCATATTCAAGAAGGGAATAACGATATATATGCTCATTTCTAAGCCATTTCGAAGACATTAGCGCCATTTCGGCAAATAGCATGACCGATGCGGGAGATGGTATAGAAAGCGATTGATGAGGACGTACAACGTACGTCTATACAGCATTGCTGAGTGCCAAAAGAGGACGTACGACGTATGTCTACAGCGCAGTGAAACAAGCACTCACCGGTCTGCAACTGCTGCCAACTGGCAGTTGGGATGGTTACATTAAAAAATGTATAATCTTGGAACACAAAGTCAAGCTTCGTGTGTTGCAAAGCCGCCATTGTTTCTCGTTATTCTCGCTAGGCGGACCACCTCTCAGAGCTGCTTGCGAAGTCTCGCCTAGGCCTCGTTTTCCTAGGAGCGAGAGCGTTGCGAATGCTTGGTTTTCTTGCTTTCCTTGGAAAATCTTGGCAAATCTCGCCGTTTGCAACGCGCCCCTGTTCACATCACCGTTCAAACGGCACCCCTGTCCAACCTTGCACGGGTTAACCACCCCGCACGAGATTTCACGCGCATAACCCACACTCCTGCACGAAAACCTGCACCACGCTTGAAAAGGCCAGACCAAGCAAACGGAACGCGCTAGGCCATCGCAAACCGCTGACCCTATTCTACCGGATTTAAAGGCCCATTGCTGCTTGTCGTGACAGTGTGTGTGTGTCTTTGTGTGCGCGTGTGTGTGTGTCTTTGTGTGCGTGGGTTTGTCTGTGTCTTTGTGCGCGTGTGTGTGTGTATGTGTCTGTGTGTCTGCATAAGTGTGTATTTGTGTGTATTTGTATGTGCGTTTGTGCGTGCGTGCGTGTGTGTGTGTGTGTGTGTGTATGTTTGTGTGTGTATGTTTGTGTGTGTGTGTGTGTGTGTGCGTGCGTGTGTGTGTGTGTGTGTGTGTGTGCGTGTGTGTAGCTGTGTCTGTGTGTGTATTTGTGTGTGTGTGTGTTTGTTGTGTGTGTGTGTGCGTTTGTGTGTATTTGTGCGTGCGTTTCTGTGTGTCAGTGTGTGTGTGTGTGTGTGCATGTGTGTTTGTGTCTATGTGTCTGTGTATGAGTGCTTATGTGACTCCTTAGGCAGTAACCACCAGACGATTGGTCAGACTGTGCCCAAATGACCGCCCCTCTAGGGGAAGTGCGACGACAGTGACATTTTGCTGGGACCCTTGCCGCCGCTTTACTCAACCCCTAGGCTTCCTTTCCCCCCCACGCGGGTCGCAGCGCATGGCAACACGCTGCCCCGCTGTGTAGGGTGACACGCTGCTCCACTGTGTAGGGTGACACGCTGCCCCACTGTGTAGGGTGACACGCTGCCCCGCTTGTAGGGTGACACGCTGCCCCGCTGTGTAGGGTGGAACGCTGCCCCGTTGTGTAGGGTGACATGCTGCCCCACTGAGTAGGGTGACACGCTGCCACGCTGTGTAGGGTGACACGCTGCCCCACTGTGTAGGGTGACACGCTGCCCCACTGTGTAGGGTGACACGCTGCCCCACTGTGTAGGGTGACACGCTGTCCCGCTGTGTAGGGTGACACGCTGCCCCACTGTGTAGGGTGACACGCTGCCCCACTGTGTAGGAAGACACGCTTCCCCACTGTGTAGGGTGACACGCTGCCCCGCTGTGTAGGGTGACACGCTGCCCCGCTGTGTAGAGTGACACGCTGCCCCACTGTGTAGGGTGACATGCTGCCCCACTGTGTAGGGTGACACGCTGCCCCGATGTGTAGGGTGACACGCTGCCCCACTGTGTAGGGTGACACGCTGCCCCACTGTGTAGGGTGACACGCTGCCCCGCTGTGTAGGGTGACACGCTGCCCCACTGTGTAGGGTGACACGCTGCCCCACTGTGTAGGGTGACACGCTGCCCCACTGAGTAGGGTGACACGCTGCCCCACTGTGTAGGGTGACACGCTGCCCCGCTGTGTAGGGTGACACGCTGCCCCGATGTAAAGGGTGACACGCTGCTGTCCACTGTGTAGGGTGACACGCTGCTGTCCACTGTGTAGGGTGACACGCTGCCCCGCTGTGTAGGGTGACACGCTGCCCCGATGTGTAGGGTGACACGCTGCCCCACTGTGTAGGGTGACACGCTGCCCCGATGTGTAGGCACGCTGCTCCACTGTGTAGGGTGACACGCTGACCCGATGTGTAGGGTGACACGCTGCCCCGCTGTGTAGGGTGACACGCTGCTCCACTGTGTAGGGTGACACGCTGCCCCACTGTGTAGGGTGACACGCTGCCCCACTGTGTAGGGTGACACGCTGCCCCACTGTGTAGGTTGACACGCTGCCCCGATGTGTAGGCACGCTGCTCCACTGTGTAGGGTGACACGCTGACCCGATGTGTAGGGTGACACGCTGCCCCGCTGTGTAGGGTGACACGCTGCTCCACTGTGTAGGGTGACACGCTGCCCCACTGTGTAGGGTGACACGCTGCCCCACTGTGTAGGGTGACACGCTGCCCCACTGTGTAGGGTGACACGCTGCCCCGCTGTGTAGGGTGACACGCTGCTCCACTGTGTACGGTGACACGCTGCCCCGCTGTGTATGGTGACACGCTGCCCCGATGTGTAGGGTGACACGCTGCCCCGATGTGTAGGGTGACACGCTGCCCCGATGTGTAGGGTGACACGCTGCCCCACTGTGTAGGGTGACACGCTGCCCCACTGTGTAGGGTGACACGCTGCCCCGATGTGTAGGGTGAGACGCTGCCCCGATGTGTAGGGTGACACGCTGCCCCGATGTGTAGGGTGAGACGCTGCCCCGATGTGTAGGGTGACACGCTGCCCCGATGTGTAGGGTGATACGCTGCCCCACTGTGTAGGGTGACACGCTGCTCCGATGTGTAGGGTGACACGCTGCCCCACTGTGTAGGGTGACACGCTGCCCCACTGTGTAGGGTGACACGCTGCCCCGCTGTGTAGGGTGACACGCTGCCCCACTGTGTAGGGTGACACGCTGCCCCGATGTGTAGGCACGCTGCCCCACTGTGTAGGGTGACACGCTGCCCCACTGTGTAGGGTGACACGCTGCCCCGCTGTGTAGGGTGACACGCTGCCCCACTATGTAGGGTGACACGCTGCCCCACTGTGTAGGGTGACACGCTGCCCCGCTGTGTAGGGTGACACGCTGGCCCACTGTGTAGGGTAACACGCTGCCCCACTGTGTAGGGTGACACGCTGCCCCACTGTGTAGGGTGACACGCTGCCCCGCTGTGTAGGGTGACACGCTGCCCCACTGTGTAGGGTGACACGCTGCTCCACTGTGTAGGGTGACACGCTGCCCCGATGTGTAGGGTGACACGCTGCTCCACTGTGTAGGGTGACACGCTGCCCCGCTGTGTAGGGTGACACGCTGCCCCACTGTGTAGGCTGACACGCTGCCCCACTGTGTAGGGTGACACGCTGCCCCGCTGTGTAGGGTGACACGCTGCCCCACTGTGTAGGGTGACACGCTGCCCCGATGTGTAGGGTGACACGCTGCCCCACTGTGTAGGGTGACACGCTGCCCCGATGTGTAGGGTGACACGCTGCCCCACTGTGTAGGGTGACACGCTGCCCCACTGTGTAGGGTGACACGCTGTCCCACTGTGTAGGGTGACACGCTGCCCCACTGTGTAGGGTGACACGCTGCCCCACTGTGTAGGCACGCTGCCCTACTGTGTAGGCACGCTGCCCCGATGTGTAGGGTGACACGCTGCCCCGCTGAGTAGGGTGACACTCTGCCCCACTGTGTAGGGTGACACGCTGCCCCACTGTGTAGGGTGACACGCTGCCCCGCTGTGTAGGGTGACACGCTGCCCCACTGTGTAGGGTGACACGCTGCCCCGCTGTGTAGGGTGACATGCTGACCCACTGTGTAGGGCAACACGGTGCCCCACTGTGTAGGGTGACACGCTGCCCCACTGTGTAGGGTGACACGCTGCCACGCTGTGTAAGGTGACACGCTGCCCCACTGTGTAGGGTGACACGCTGCCCCACTGTGTAGGGTGACACGCTGCCCCACTGTGTAGGGTGACACGCTGCCCCACTGTGTAGGGTGACACGCTGCCCCACTGTGTAGGGTGACACGCTGCCCCACTGTGTAGGGTGACACGCTGCCCGGCTGTGTAGGGTGACACGCTTCCCCACTGTGTAGGGTGACACGCTGCCCCACTGTGTAGGGTGACACGCTGCCCCCACTGAGTAGGGTGACATGCTGCCCCACTGTGTAGGGTGACACGCTGCCCCACTGTGTAGGGTGACACGCTGCCCCGATGTGTAGGGTGACACGCTGCCCCGATGTGTAGGGTGACACGCTGCTGTCCACTGTGTAGGGTGACACGCTGCCCCGCTGTGTAAGGTGACACGTTGCCCCGATGTGTAGAGTGACACGCTGCCCCACTGTGTAGGGTGACACGCTGCCCCGATGTGTAGGCACGCTGCTCCACTGTGTAGGGTGACACGCTGCCCCGATGTGTAGGGTAACACGCTGCCCCACTGTGTAGGGTGACACGCTGCCCCACTGTGTAGGGCAACACGCTGTCCCGCTGTGTAGGGTGACACGCTGCCCCGCTGTGTAGGGTGACACGCTGCTCCACTGTGTACGGTGACACGATGCCCCGCTGTGTATGGTGACACGCTGCCCCGATGTGTAGGGTGACACGCTGCCCCACTGTGTAGGGTGACACGCTGCCCCGCTGTGTAGGGTGACACGCTGCCCCACTGTGTAGGGTGACACGCTGCCCCACTGTGTAGGGTGACACGCTTCCCCGATGTGTAGGGTGAGACGCTGCCCCACTGTGTAGGGTGACACGCTGCCCCGATGTGTAGGGTGACACGCTGCCCCGCTGTGTAGGGTGACACGCTGCCCCGATGTGTAGGGTGACACGCTGCCCCACTGTGTAGGGTGACACGCTGCCCCACTGTGTAGGGTGACACGCTGCCCCACTGTGTAGGGTGACACGCTGCTCCACTGTGTAGGGTGACACGCTGCCCCGCAGTGTGGGGTGACACGCTGCCCCACTGTGTAGGGTGACACGCTGCCCCGATGTGTAGGCACGCTGTCCCACTGTGTAGGGTGACACGCTGCCCCACTGTGTAGGGTGACACGCTGCCCCGCTGTGTAGGGTGACACGCTGCCCCACTGTGTAGGGTGACACGCTGCCCCGCTGTGTAGGGTGACACGCTGCCCCGCTGTGTAGGGTGACACGCTGGCCCACTGTGTAGGGTAACACGCTGCCCCACTGTGTAGGGTGACACGCTGCCCCGCTGTGTAGGGTGACACGCTGCCCCGCTGTGTAGGGTGACACGCTGCCCCACTGTGTAGAGTGACACGCTGCTCCACTGTGTAGGGTGACACGCTGCCCCGATGTGTAGGGTGACACGCTGCTCCACTGTTTAGGGTGACACGCTGCCCCGCTGTGTAGGGTGACACGCTGCCCCACTGTGTAGGGTGACACGCTGCCCCACTGTGTAGGGTGACACGCTGCCCCGCAGTGTAGGGTGACACGCTGCCCCACTGTGTAGGGTGACACGCTGCCCCGATGTGTAGGCACGCTGTCCCACTGTGTAGGGTGACACGCTGCCCCACTGTGTAGGGTGACACGCTGCCCCGCTGTGTAGGGTGACACGCTGCCCCACTGTGTAGGGTGACACGCTGCCCCGCTGTGTAGGGTGACACGCTGCCCCGCTGTGTAGTGTGACACGCTGGCCCACTGTGTAGGGTAACACGCTGCCCCACTGTGTAGGGTGACACGCTGCCCCGCTGTGTAGGGTGACACGCTGCCCCGCTGTGTAGGGTGACACGCTGCCCCACTGTGTAGAGTGACACGCTGCTCCACTGTGTAGGGTGACACGCTGCCCCGATGTGTAGGGTGACACGCTGCTCCACTGTTTAGGGTGACACGCTGCCCCGCTGTGTAGGGTGACACGCTGCCCCACTGTGTAGGGTGACACGCTGCCCCACTGTGTAGGGTGACACGCTGCCCCGATGTGTAGGGTGACACGCTGCCCCACTGTGTAGGGTGACACGCTGCCCCGATGTGTAGGGTGACACGCTGCCCCACTGTGTAGGGTGACACGCTGCCCCCCTTGTAGGGTGACACGCTGCCCCACTGTGTAGGGTGACACGCTGCCCCACTGTGTAGGCACGCTGCCCCACTGTGTAGGCACGCTGCCTCACTGTGTAGGGTGACACGCTGCCCCGCTGAGTAGGGTGACACGCTGCCCCACTGTGTAGGGTGACACGCTGCCCCACTGTGTAGGGTGACACGCTGCCCCGATGTGTAGAGTGACACGCTGCCCCACTGTGTAGGGTGACACGCTGCCCCACTGTGTATGGTGACACGCTGCCCCACTGTGTAGGGCAACACGCTGCCCCACTGTGTAGGGTGACACGCTGCCCCACTGTGTAGGGTGACACGCTTCCACGCTGTGTAGGGTGACACACTGCCCCACTGTGTAGGGTGACACGCTGCCCCGCTGTGTAGGCACGCTGCTCTACTGTGTAGGGTGACACACTGCCCCGCTGTGTAGGGTGACACGCTGCCCCACTGTGTAGGTTTGACACGCTGCCCCACTGTGTAGGGTGACACGCTGCCCCACTGTGTAGGGTGACACGCTGCCCCGATGTGTAGGCACGCTGCCCCACTGTGTAGGGTGACAAGCTGCCCCACTGTGTAGGGTGACACGCTGCCCCGATGTGTAGGGTGACACGCTGCTCCACTGTGTAGGGTGACACGCTGCCCCATTGTGTAGGGTGACACGCTGCCCCACTGTGTAGGGTGACACGCTGCCCCACTGTGTAGGGTGACACGCTGCCCCACTGTGTAGGGTGACACGCTGCGCCGCTGTGTAGGGTGACACGCTGTCCCACTGTGTAGGGTGACACGCTGCCCCACTGGGTAGGGTGACACGTTTGCCAGGTCCCAGCTGGTCAAGTAGAGGCGAGTCATCACTGAGTCAACTCTCCCTTTCTTACCCCTTCTCCCCTCCCCCCTCCTCTCTTGATAGTGCATTTTTGGGGGGTGGGGGGTGGGTTTGAGGCATGCGCAACCGTATTTCGCTGTGACTGTTGACGCCTGACTGGGAGGGTGAGGTGTTGTTATTTGATGTTGGCAAGAACCGAGTGGAGTCCGCCTGGGATGTGAATACAGAAAACAGTAGCCTCGGTTGTTTTCTGTTGGCTGTTGGGTTTGTGGCGTTCGTCCCAAGCACTCGATATTCGCAGCAGGACACGTATTACTTTTGCACTTATGACACAGGGACGCACATGACAGCATGAGACTGGGCCGACCTTTGACCCTGGGTCCCCTTGCAGGCACCTTGGCTGGCACGCCCATAGCTGAGCTGGCGGCGACGGACGCAGATGGGGACGCACTTCGGTACAGCGTCCGCCCTGACGGCTTGGGCAGCCTCTTCAACGTCAGCTCAGGCGGCGTGCTGCGCTCCTCCATCGACATGACGCGAGACCGCCTCGGTGGCAACTTCAGCGTGGAAGCAAGTAGCCACTGTGGCTATGCCCTCCACCCTCCACGCTGCTACCCTCGTCCTGGGGCAGCAACGAGGGGAGGAGGAGCAGAAGGAGGAGCAGAAGGAGGAGCAGGAGGAGCAGAAGGAGGAGCAGAAGGAGAACCAGAAGAAGGAGAAGAAGAAGGAGGAGGAGGAGGAATACGAGAAGGTGCAGAAGGAAGAGAGGCAGGAGCAGAAGGAGGAGAGAGAGGAGTAGAAGGAGGAGGAGAAGGAAAAAGGGAGGAAAAGAAGTAAAGGGGGAGGAGGAGGAAGAAGAGAAGGAGGAGAAGGAGGAGGAAGAGGAGGAGGAGGAAGAGGAGGAAGAGGAGGAGGGGCAGGAGGAGGAGGGGCAGGAGGAGGAAGGACAGGAGGAGGAGCAGGAGGAGGAGCAGAAGAAGGAGGAGGAGGAGGAGGAGGAGGAGGAGGAGGAGGAGGAGGAGGAGGAGGAGGAGGAAGAGGAGGAGGAGGAGGAGGAGCAGCAGCAGAAGGAAAAGGAGGAGGAGGAAGAGGAGGAGGAGGAGGAGGAGGAGGAGGAGGAGGAGGAGGAGGGGCAGGAGGAGGAGGAGGAGGAGGAGGAGGAGGAGCAGAAGGAGGAGCAGGAGGAGGAGGAATACGAGAAGGTGCAGAAAGAAGAGACGGAGGAACAGAAGGAGGAGAGAGAGGAGTAGAAGGAGGAGGAGAAGGAAAAAGGGAGGAAAAAAAGTAAAGGAGGAGGAGGAGGAAGAAGAGAAGGAGGAGGAAGAGAAGGAGGAGAAAGAGGAGGAGGAGGAGGAGGGGCAGGAGGAGGAGGGACAGGAGGAGGAGGGGCAGGAGGAGGAGGGACAGGAGGAGGAGGGGCAGGAGGAGGAGGAGGAGGATCAGAAGGTAGAGCAGAAGGAGGAGCAGAAGGAAAGGAGGAGGAGGATCAGAAGGAAGAGCAGAAGGAGGAGCAGAAGGAAAGGAGGAGGAGGAGGAGGAGGAGGAGTCATGGTAATGTTGGCTGATGATCACATATGCGTTGTCTTGATGTTGCCAGGTGGAGGTGTCTGATGGTCGTAGCATCTCGCCAAGCACCATCTACATCTACATCGTCAGCATTACGACCAACATCACCAGTCTGGGCCGCACCTACAGCGCTTCGATCTTCGAGAATGAAGCCCCCAGTGAGATAGCGAACCTCTACGACAGCAACTACACCAAATATGAATTCCTGGAGAAGAGATTCAACTTCACCATCAACCCCGTCAATGCACGTATCCCTCCACTGAATGGCGCGCTTCCAGGCTTGCTCGGCTCGTTGATACGTTGTCATAGAAGTAAACAATGCTTGATGAAAGCTAAGTCGGCGAATCTGACGTTCTGTGAAAAGATATTTCAAAAAAGGAGGGTTGGGGCTAGGGTGGGGATGGGGGTGGAGGTGGGGTGGGAATTGAGGTGGGCATGGGGGTGGGGTGGGAATTGGGGTGGGGATTGGGATGGGTGGGGGGGTGGGGTGCGAGCAGTGTTATGCGTGTGGACTGTAGTGGGAATTTGATGAAGGCAGCTGCTGGGACAGAAGAACAGAAATGGCTTCGGACGCCACTTCCCGCCAATCAACCCTAAAAGAGGACCATAAACACAACGTACACACACAAGGAATTGATAAAATTAGTGCCATGCACCCAAAGCACAATAAATATCCATCCGTTTCGCCATCACTCTAGATGACGTTGTCTGCTGTAGTGCGACCAGAAGGCCGCACTCTGGACGACCAGTGCCATGGCCGATGCCAGGTGATGAACTTCTCCTTTCCCACGGCAGGGCTCGGTGCGGACCACAGAGAGGCTAGACAGAGAGCAGAGGGGCAACTACGACCTGACTATCATCGCCGTGGAGAAAGACTCCGACGGCTGCAGTCTAGTTGTAAGTGTTCTTGTCTTGTCCCTCCTTCTGTCTCCCCGCCACACACGCATACCCGCACCCTTCGCACCTTCCCAATCCTCCAACCTCTTTCACACGCATCCCTGTACACACAGTCCATCCCCATCCACCGCCTCTACCCTCATTGCACGCACCTACCCTCAAGTGCCACCCATATACACCCATCGCCCATCTCCAACCATACTCTCACCCACCACACCTCCATCCCCCTACCCACAACCCCACTCACTCGCCCTACTTTCCCACCCATACACTTACCCACCACCTCCTCCCATACACCTTCCCACCTCCCGTACACCTGCATACCACCCCCACCCTACGAACTCACCAACCATTCCGGCCCATACACCCACTCACAACTTCGACCCTACCCATACATAACCCCCACCATTCCATCTCCCAACACGGTACATACCCTAAATGCGCGAGTGCGTGTACCGTTGTCTCTTGCATCCATCCATTGTGCTAATTATTTGCATATACACTGTGCGTGAGCATGCACCACCGGCGTCTGTATCCTCGTCATCTTGATTGTTATCCCAATCCCCCCACAGTTCCTGGGAATACTGAATGTCAAGGTGCTGGACATGAACGACAACTCCCCCAGCCTGGCTCAGTCGTCGTACACGGCACGGGTGGTGGAGGAGGAGAGCAACGCGGTGAGTACGCGGCAAACCGCCCTCTTCCTTTCATACTGCCACCACCACTTCCACCTCTACCTCCACCTCCACATCTATGATGCTGATTGTTGTTGTTGTTATTTATTCATGTTCAAATACATTAGCATTCATTTCGGGGACTTTTTTTTCACTGTCGTCACTGAGCAGCGCCCAGTATCTGGTTGTAGTTCTCGGTAGGTAATGCGGGAAGAGGGGAAGAGTACTTTTGCCCAAGGATGTAACTGTAGGATCCGTGCCACACTGAACTCCGCACCTGCCGGTCGCACTGTTTGCGTCGTGGCGACTGTCACAGAGTCACGACAGCACTCCAGCTAGAGCCAAGTCGCGTACACACGTGCACGTCTGGCAAGATTAACGCTCGCAGTCAGGACTTTTGATTGATCAGTTGTTTCTAAAATAAAAATTACGTGTTTGCGTGCTTGTGTGTCGGTGGCTGTCAGCTTGTCTATGTGTCTGATGTCCCACAGTGTATGTGTGTGTTTGTGTGTGTGTGTGTGTGTGTGTGTGTGTGTGTGTGTTGTGTGTATGTGTGTGTTGTTTGTGTGTGTGTGTGTGTGTGTGTGTGTGTGCGGTGTGTGTGTGTGTGTGTGTGTAGTGTATGTGTGTTGTGTATATGTGTGAATGTGTGTGTGTGTGTTTGTGTTTGTTTGTGTGTGTATTGTGTGTGTGTGTGTGTGTGTGTGTGTGTGTGTGTGCGTGTGTGTGTGTGTGTGTGTGTGTAGTGTGTGTGTGTGTTGTGTATATGTGTGGATGTGTGTGTGTGTGTGTGTGTTGTGTGTGTGTGTGTGTGTGTTTGAGTGTGTGTGTGTGTGTGTGTGTGTGTGTGTGTGTGTGTGTGTGTGTGTGGTGTGCGCGCGTGTGTATGAGTGTGTCTGTGTGTGTGTGTCTGTGTGTGCATGCATGTGTATATATGTCTGTGAGCATTTGCATTCTTGCGTGCTAGTGCCTGTCTGTAGAAGTAGCAGCAGCGTTGGTATTCACAGCTCGTGCTGGAGCTGACTGCCCAGGACGCTGACGAAGGCAGCAACGGCAGGCTGACCTTCACGCTGCAGGGCACGGACAGTGCCAACTTCAGCCGGACCAGCACAGGCGACAAGTCGGCCCAGATTCGCACCAGAGGGCGCCTTGACCGTGAGACGCAGCCCTCGTACCAGCTGACAGTGGTGGTCACAGACGGGGGCTCCCCTTCCCGCACCGCCACTGCCTTCCTCAACATCACGTAAGCTTCCTGCGCCCCTCCAAGTTGCAGGCGCCTCGTGCTGCTGCGCCTCGTGCTTCTGCGCCATGTGCTGCTGCGCCTTGTGCTGCTGCGCCTCGTGCTGCTGCGCCTCGTGCTGCTGCGCCTCGTGCTGCTGCGCCTCGTGCTGCTGCGCCATGTGCTGCTGCGCCTCGTGCTGCTGGCGCCTCGTGCTGCTGCGCCATGTGCTGCTGCGCCATGTGCTGCTGCGTCATGTGGTGCTGTGTCATGGGCTGCTGCGCCATGTGCTGCTGCGCCATGTGCTGCTGCGCCATGTGCTGCTGCGTCATGTGCTGCAGCGCCATGTGCTGCTGCGCCTCGTGCTGCTGCGCCTCGTGCTGCTGCGCCTCGTGCTGCTGCGCCATGTGCTGCTGCGCCATGTGCTGCTGCGTCATGTGCTGCTGCGCCTCGTGCTGCTGCGCCTCGTGCTGCTGCGCCTCGTGCTGCTGCGCCATGTGCTGCTGCGCCTCGTGCTGCTGCGTCATGTGGTGCTGTGTCATGTGCTGCTGCGTCATGTGCTGCTGCGCCATGTGCTGCTGCGTCATGTGCTGCAGCGCCATGTGCTGCTGCGCCTCGTGCTGCTGCGCCTCGTGCTGCTGCGTCATGTGCTGCTGCGTCATGTGCTGCTGCGCCTCGTGCTGCTGTGCCTCGTGCTGCTGCGCCTCGTGCTGCTGCGCCTCGTGCTGCTGCGCCATGTGTTGCTGCGCCATGTGCTGCTGCGCCTCGTGCTGCTGTGCCATGTGCTGCTGCGCCATGTGCTGCTGCGCCTCGTGCTGCTGCGCCATGGGCTGCTGCGCCATGTACTGCTGCGCCTCGTGCTGCTGCGCCTCGTGCTGCTGCGCCTCGTGCTGCTGCGCCTCGTGCTGCTGCGTCATGTGCTGCTGCGCCATGTGCTGCTGCGTCATGTGCTGCTGCGCCATGTGCTGCTGCGCCATGTGCTGCTGCGCCTCGTGCTGCTGCGTCATGTGCTGCTGCGCCATGTGCTGCTGCGTCATGTGCTGCTGCGTCATGTGCTGCTGCGCCTCGTGCTGCTGTGCCATGTGCTGCTGCGCCATGTGCTGCTGCGCCTCGTGCTGCTGCGCCTCGTGCTGCTGCGCCATGTGCTGCTGCGCCTCGTGCTGCTGCTCCATGTGCTGCTGCGCCTCATGCTGCTGCGTCTATTGTGTTGCTGCGTCATGTGCTGCTGCGCCATGTGCTGCTGCGCCATGTGCTGCTGCGCCAGGTGCTGCTGCGCCTCGTGCTGCTGCGCCATGTGCTGCTGCGCCTCGTGCTGCTGCGCCATGTGCTGCTGCGTCATGTGCTGCTGCGCCATGTGCTGCTGCGCCTCGTGCTGCTGCGCCTCGTGCTGCTGCGTCATGTGCTGCTGCGTCATGTGCTGCTGCGCCTCGTGCTGCTGCGTCATGTGCTGCTGCGCCATGTGCTGCTGCGCCTCGTGCTGCTGCGCCTCGTGCTGCTGCGACATATGCTGCTGCACCATGTGCTGCTGCGCCATGTGCTGCTGCGCCTTGTGCTGCTGTGCCATGTGCTGCTGCGCCTCGTGCTGCTGCGCCATGTGCTTCTGCGCCATGTGCTGCTGCGCCTCGTGCTGCTGCGTCATGTGCTGCTGCGCCTCGTGCTGCTGCGTCATGTGCTGCATTGCCATGTGCTGCTGCGCCTCGTGCTGCTGCGTCATGTGCTGCTGCGCCATGTGCTGCTGCGTCATGTGCTGCTGCGTCATGTGCTGCTGCGCCATGTGCTGCTGCGCCATGTGCTGCTGCTCCATGTGCTGCTGCGCCTCGTGCTGCTGCGCCATGTACTGCTGCGCCTCGTGCTGCTGCGTCATGTGCTGCTGCGCCATGTGCTGCTGCGTCATGTGCTGCTGCGCCATGTGCTGCTGCGCCATGTGCTGCTGCTCCATGTGCTGCTGCGCCTCGTGCTGCTGCGCCATGTGCTGCTGCGCCATGTGCTGCTGCGTCATGTGCTGCTGCGTCATGTGCTGCTGCGCGTATCGTGCTGCTGCGTCATGTGCTGCTGCGCCATGTGCTGCTGCGCTGTGTGTTGCTGCAAAGGGACTGAATGAGCATCTCTGTTGCGTGCAAACGCTGTAACCGACC
>JAWQFJ010001631.1:147634-150134 GCA_034096865.1 Theodoxus fluviatilis
TCTGGTCTGTCTGGTCTGTCTGTCTGTGTGTCTGCCTGTGTGTCTGTGTGTCTGTCTGTCTGTCTGTCTGTCTGCCTGCCTGCCTGCCTGCCTGCCTGCTTGCCTGTCTGTCTGTCTGTCTGTCTGTCTGTCTGTCTGTCTGTCTGTCTGTCTGTCTGCCTGCCTGTCTGCAGAAGTAGCAGCAGCGTTGGTCTTCACAGCTCGTGCTGGAGCTGACTGCCCAGGACGCTGACGAAGGCAGCAACGGCAGGCTGACCTTCACGCCGCAGGGCACGGACAGTGCCAACTTCAGCCGGACCAGCACAGGCGACAAGTCGGCCCAGATTCGCACCAGAGGGCGCCTTGACCGTGAGACGCAGCCCTCGTACCAGCTGACAGTGGTGGTCACAGACGGGGGCTCCCCTTCCCGCACCGCCACTGCCTTCCTCAACATCACGTAAGCTTCCTGCGCCCCTCCAAGTTGCAGGCGCCTCGTGCTGCTGCGCCTCGTGCTGCTGCGCCATGTGCTGCTGCGCCTCGTGCTGCTGCGCCTCGTGCTGCTGCGCCATGTGCTGCTGCGCCTCGTGCTGCTGCGCCTCGTGCTGCTGCGCCATGTGCTGCTGCGCCTCGTGCTGCTGCGCCTCGTGCTGCTGCGCCATGTGCTGCTGCGCCATGTGCTGCTGCGCCATGTGCTGCTGCGCCTCGTGCTGCTGCGCCTCGTGCTGCTGCGCCTCGTGCTGCTGCGCCATGTGCTGCTGCGCCATGTGCTGCTGCGCCATGTGCTGCTGCGCCTCGTGCTGCTGCGCCATGTGCTGCTGCGCCTCGTGCTGCTGCGCCATGTGCTGCTGCGCCTCGTGCTGCTGCGCCTCGTGCTGCTGCGCCATGTGCTGCTGCGCCTCGTGCTGCTGCGCCATGTGCTGCTGCGCCATGTGCTGCTGCGCCATGTGCTGCTGCGCCTCGTGCTGCTGCGCCATGTGCTGCTGCGCCATGTGCTGCTGCGCCTCGTGCTGCTGCGCCATGTGCTGCTGCGCCTCGTGCTGCTGCGCCATGTGCTGCTGCGCCATGTGCTGCTGCGCCATGTGCTGCTGCGCCATGTGCTGCTGCGCCTCGTGCTGCTGCGCCATGTGCTGCTGCGCCATGTGCTGCTGCGCCATGTGCTGCTGCGCCTCGTGCTGCTGCGCCATGTGCTGCTGCGCCATGTGCTGCTGCGCCATGTGCTGCTGCGCCTCGTGCTGCTGCGCCATGTGCTGCTGCGCCATGTGCTGCTGCGCCTCGTGCTGCTGCGCCATGTGCTGCTGCGCCATGTGCTGCTGCGCCATGTGCTGCTGCGCCATGTGCTGCTGCGCCTCGTGCTGCTGCGCCATGTGCTGCTGCGCCTCGTGCTGCTGCGCCATGTGCTGCTGCGCCTCGTGCTGCTGCGCCTGTGCTGCTGCGTCATGTGCTGCTGCGCCATGTGCTGCTGCGCCTCGTGCTGCTGCGCCATGTGCTGCTGCGCCTCGTGCTGCTGCGCCTCGTGCTGCTGCGCCATGTGCTGCTGCGCCATGTGCTGCTGCGCCTCGTGCTGCTGCGCCTCGTGCTGCTGCGCCATGTGCTGCTGCGCCATGTGCTGCTGCGCCATGTGCTGCTGCGCCTCGTGCTGCTGCGCCATGTGCTGCTGCGCCATGTGCTGCTGCGCCATGTGCTGCTGCGCCTCGTGCTGCTGCGCCATGTGCTGCTGCGCCATGTGCTGCTGCGCCATGTGCTGCTGCGCCATGTGCTGCTGCGCCATGTGCTGCTGCGCCATGTGCTGCTGCGCCATGTGCTGCTGCGCCTCGTGCTGCTGCGTCATGTGCTGCTGCGCCATGTGCTGCTGCGCCATGTGCTGCTGCGCCTCGTGCTGCTGCGCCATGTGCTGCTGCGCCATGTGCTGCTGCGCCATGTGCTGCTGCGCCTCGTGCTGCTGCGCCATGTGCTGCTGCGCCATGTGCTGCTGCGCCATGTGCTGCTGCGCCTCGTGCTGCTGCGCCTCCTGCTGCGCCATGTGCTGCTGCGCCTCGTGCTGCTGCGCCATGTGCTGCTGCGCCATGTGCTGCTGCGCCATGTGCTGCTGCGTCATGTGCTGCTGCGCCTCGTGCTGCTGCGCCATGTGCTGCTGCGCCATGTGCTGCTGCGCCATGTGCTGCTGCGCCTCGTGCTGCTGCGCCATGTGCTGCTGCGCCATGTGCTGCTGCGCCATGTGCTGCTGCGCCTCGTGCTGCTGCGCCATGTGCTGCTGCGCCATGTGCTGCTGCGCCTCGTGCTGCTGCGCCATGTGCTGCTGCGCCATGTGCTGCTGCGCCATGTGCTGCTGCGCCATGTGCTGCTGCGCCTCGTGCTGCTGCGCCATGTGCTGCTGCGCCATGTGCTGCTGCGCCATGTGCTGCTGCGTCATGTGCTGCTGCGCGTATCGTGCTGCTGCGTCATGTGCTGCTGCGCCATGTGCTGCTGCGCTGTGTGTTGCTGCAAAGGGACTGAATGAGCATCTCTGTTGCGTGCAAACGCT